>JBBUKS010041224.1:0-10575 GCA_038050645.1 Hedychium gardnerianum | reverse complement strand
TAAATATTGATATAGCAAAACATAGGTCATCAAATTTCAATCACATTATTTGCTAATTATATAGGCAAAAATTAAAAAAATTACATTTCTTTTTCTACCAAATTTATCTCATATCTATTATAAAAACCCCAATCAATCATCTTCGTGCCTAATGCGTTTGCCTAAACTAAGAGACCTCTCATCCAAATAGCATTGTAGTTTGATACCCTGGGAGCTCAATCTCGAGTCCGAGCACCCCAAACACTTAACCCCGAGCTCGATCACCTAAAGGATTGATCTTGAGCCCAAGCATCCCGAGGACCCATTCGGCCTTGGACCCTAGTACCCCTGAGGACTACTCCCAGGAGGTTGTTTCAGAATGAGAACCCAAGTTCGAATGTCATTGGAATTCAAGCCTTAGAGGAGGCAAGAAAGTTGGAAGACATTGAATGGGGCTCAAATGTGAGTAGGATCGATAACAAAAAATGATTAATCAGGTCGAGTAACGTCGGATCTGGGATGATCGGTCCGACCCCATAGAAATTTTCACCCGCTATCAGGATAAATTGAGAAGCACTAATAGAGGCTCATCAAAATGGTAACATTTTTAGATCCGTTTCTCACTAGAGAAAAGAGTAGAATCAATAACGAAAGGAGGAAAGGTGGGGAATGCAGTTATGAGGTGGCAGTTACAACCATTACATAGCAACGGTTACCAAAAGCGAGCTAGCAGTTACTATAGAAAAGGTATATCATGTATCCTAGCCTTGAATAGGGCTAAGTCATAACTTTAATTATTCTTTTGATCTTCACTTTCGATATACGTATTTTTTTCCTCCCACTTCTAGAGTGTGACTTAAGTATCAGAGGGGCTTCATCGGATCACTCCGACTCCCTTTGACTTGTGTTAATTTTGGTCAGGGGCTATTGTGAAGGTGATAAATGATCATGAGTGGTCAACAGAAGGAGACTTGGAGTTCAGACGTAATATAATTGACGTCATCTATAGTAACATCAAAGACTAAGATGTTGAGGATGGTTTACACTTGTCGAAATCCTCATTAAAGGGAGGAGTCACTTCAAGAGACCCCCCAGCGGCAAGAAGATGATGACCATGATCATAGGGAACCTTTCACCTGTACCAACTTACTTAGATAATCATGGCGACTGCAGAGGAAGTCCTTCAGCAACAAAATCCTCTATTGGGTCAACCTCTAGCTCTAGAGGAGTAGGACTCCCCTCAAAGTCTTAGGAGGGCGCGAGCTAGAGAATCCTCTATTGGGTCAACCTCTAGCTCTAGAGGAGTAGGGACTCCCTTCGAAGTCTTAGGAGGGCGCGAGCTAGAGCTCATAGGAGATCCCATTCCATCAGGCCCCACAGGGGACTCAGGGAGGATACACAAAGAAAAGTTCCCTAAGAAGACACTACTGTGATGACCCATCCTATTTTCCATGGAGATTTTTTGTAGAAGGGTTATCTCCCATTTTTGTTTTCCTCAAGTCAAGGACTATAATAGATCAATTGATCCCAAGGAGCATTTGTGTCATTTTGAGAATTCAGCCTTACTTCATTAAATTCTAACACGATCCAATGTCGAGTCTTTCTAACAACTTTGGTTGGTCCAGCCTAACAATGGTTTAACACTCTCAAGCCTCACACTATTCGTTCATTTAATGTTGAATTTGGTCTTAAACTCATTTATTGAATGTTCGTAATATGATTTATAGCATAAGAGAACTTGTGATTGAATCACAACTTGTAAGTGTCTCTACATGTGTAATTATGAATGTATTGAAATCTTTCCTAATCAACGAATTGATGTATTCGGACATCATCAATTCTGTAAGACTAGCATGGGTTATACTCCTTGGTTTAACCAAGCAGTCGTTACTCACTGGTTGGAGACATTGGGTTGTCAAGAGTTAAACGTGGATGCTAGTTATGGTAACTAGTTCATTGAAGTGACCTGCTGTAAGACTTCATATGGTTCTCTATATATATAGATATGTCTGTGAAATTTTTACTGCAATTTGAGTATTAGTTTCCTTCGACTTTAGGTATTCAAGTCACCTTAGCCATGAAGGCTTATTCTTTGACATCTTAAGCAAAACATCTCCTCAGATATGTGAACCCGAGATGATTGGGTATAAGTCGAAGTGCTTGAAGGTATTTGGATAGCCCACAGAGGATTCACCACTCCTTGTGAGGAGACGTATACCCTATGGTCACTTGTTAGGATTGTTACTCAAAGTTTTTTGCCAAAGCATCACATGTTAAGAGTATTGGAATCTTAGACACATGTACGAATAATTAGAATCCACAGAACGAGTAAATATGACTTGGGCTAGATGTGCCATAGTCAGCCTAGTGTGGACAAACATAATAGACTATGTCCTGAACCAAGAGGGTATAAGACGAGTGAAAGGAACGAGGTACGACTCACTATAACTGTTGAAAGGGTTTAGAACTAGTTCTAGGATCAACTATGATTTTTTGGTTAATTTGGGGATCATGATGTACTATTAGGTGTCACTCTTGATCGATCCATAATTAAATAGTTAATTATGGATGACCAAGATAAATCAGAAATCTATTGGGTCACATGCACTACGAGTATCTAAAAGATATAAAACAAGTTTGAGAATTCGATTCTTAGATCAAGAGATATAATATTTGGTTAGACCAAAAAAAGGATAATATATGGAATATATTTTGTTGAAATGGAACCGCAGATGGGCCACATCTCTTATGGAAGAGTTAGACCCTATTTGGTTTAGTCATGAACAAACTTGATTTAGTTGTGAACCAAATCAAGAAGTTAATGGGCTAAAATTTGGTTAAGGCATATTGGGTTTGAATTGAGCTTTATCATCAAACCCAATAAGAGGAATATATATATATACTTGGAGAAGTATAGAGATAATTATTTAATTATATTATTTTCTTTCTCCTCCCTCTCCTCTCTTTGGCCGACCACACCTCAAAGGTGTTCTTCCTTTTTTGTTGCTGAAAACCACAAGGAAGAAGACACTTCTTCTTTTGTGCTTCCTTTTCTTGGATCGCATCTCCTCCGTGCTTGGCTAGTACTGATCGAAGGCGAGACTTGTTGCTTAAGGAGTTGTCTTGAAAAGCTCGGCGTGGATACAAATAGAGGCGAGGTTCGACAATGCCACTCTAGTTGATGCCCTTTCCTTTACGCATCATCCGTAAGTTATATCTAAAGTAAATGTTATTCTTAAAAATTTTATTTTATCGATCATGTCTGTATGAGATATATCCTTATATGCATGTGATGTGTGTGGTGTAATAATTAGTTTTTATTATTACTGTTTAATGTCTTCTGTTGTGCATGTTTTGCGAAACGTGTTAAGCACACATCGCATCGGGCTACCCAACAAAAACCCTATACGAGTTGTGGACATATACAACGCCTAGTCTTAGGTACATGTTTAGGGTTTTCCAACTGAGGCTAGACCCTATAGGCCTAACGAAAAGATATTAGACTCAAGAACTGTTAGTTGTCATTTTGTAGGAGCTAGAGGGTCATCGACCTTCTGAGCCGTTAGCGCATGGGATTAAGAGGGATGTGAATATATACAGAGCCATTAACGAGTGGAGTTAGAGGGTCATCGACCTTCTGAGCCGTTAGCGCATGAGGCTAAGAGGGCTGTAAACATATACCAAGCCATTAGCGAGTGGAGCTAGAGGGTCATTGGCCTTTTGAGCATTAGCGCATGGGGCTAAGAGGGTTGTAAACATATATCAAATCATTAGCTATGAGGGTTGTAAACATAAATTAAGGTTAAATTTGAAGCGAGAGGTGGGATGACCCATGTTTATCGTGCGATTATCATAATAGAAGAGATAGATAAGAAGAGCACTACAATTTTACTGGCCAGGGCATGAGCGCTTACAAAAATGAACTATAGAAAGAGAAAAACATAGGACAATGGTACTCGAGATTAGATCCGATAAGACCTTAGATGTGTGGAGTGCCAATGATGCTTAAGCTCTTTTCCCCGGGGATCGTCTAAGTAATAGGACCCATGCTCAAGTTGATGAGTGATTCGGTAGGGTCTATCCCATCGTGGTTCCTGCTTGCCAATGTCTCTCATGGGCTTCATCTTGTTCCATACAAAGTCTCCCACCTAGAAAGAACATGGGATTACACACTTATTGTATGCTTGACTCATGCATCTTCTGTAACCTTTGAGTCGCGCCTCCACTCTATCCCAAGTCTCGGTGACAAGATCCAGCGCAAGCAACCTTTTATCTGAGTTTTCTTCACCGTCCCCATATGCATTGATTCGTGCTGACTCGAGGTCGATCTCGACTGGTATCATTGCTTCTCCTCCACATACCAAATGAAAAGATGTCATCCCGGTGCTCTCGCGTGGAGTTGTTCGGTATGCCCAAGGAATGTTGGAAAGTTCTTCCACCCAATTGCTCTCCACCTGATCAAGCTTAGTCTTCAACCCTTATATGAGCTCGAGATTGACTACCTCTGTTTGCTCGTTGCTTTGAGGATAATAAATTGAAGTGAAGACTTGCTGAATACCGAGACCACGACATCATTCCTTAAATTCTTGACATTGGAATTGTCAGTCATTATCTGACACCAACTTGCGAGGGACGCCAAACCGACATACTACATTTTGCCATAAAATTTGAGGACCACTTTTTCGGTGATCCGAGACAAAGGATCCGCGTCCACCCATTTTAAGAAATAGTTCACTGCTACTAAGAGAAATTTCTTTTATTGGGGTCTTGTTGGGAAGGGCCCCATGATATCCATTCCCCATTGATCAAAGGGGCAAGATACTATGGAAGTTCTTAATAACTCCGTCGGATTATGGGGCAGGGGATGATACTTTTGACAATTAAGACAAGTGCTAACGAGCTGAGCTGTGTCAACTTGCAAAGTATGCAAGAAATAACCAGTTAATTGGACTTTTCATGTGAAAGTCTGTCCTCCAGTATGATTTGCGCATCAACCTTGGTGGATTTCCTTCATGACATATTCAGCGTCATCTGAGCCCAAGTATTTGAAAGAGGGCGAGAAAAAGCCCTCTTATATAAGATATCTCCCACTAAAGTGAAGCGTGTAACTCGCCTCTTGATACTTTGGGCTTGCATAGCCTTAGTAGGGAGAGTCCCATATTTTAGGAAAGAAACTACAGGAGATCTCCAGTCAGCTTGCTCATTCGGGTGAACTTCATGATCTATATGAGCCACCAGTTGATCTCGGACTGTCGGTTCTTCTTGGTCCCAAGTCGCTAGAGCATTGGTCATCTTCGCCAACTCGTTTGCCTTTTGATTCTCAGTTCGAGGCACCTTCTGTATGGTAACCTCTAGGAAATCAATTTTCAACTTTTTGAAGGCTTCAATATAACACCGTAGTCAATCATTACGAGTTTCAAAAGTGCCTTCAAACTTTTGTGTCACCAACTGGGAGTCTGAATGAATAAGAATTCGGGAGGCCCCCACATGCTTGGCTGTTGGTAATTCGACCAGTAGGGCTTCATATTCAACCTGATTGTTTGAGGCTTTGAAATGAAGTTTTATTTCTAGTAGTGGAGTATCTCCTTAAGGAGAAGATAATAATATCCCGATTCCACTCCCCTTCTTAGTTGCCGACCCATCTACAAAGATCTTTCATGTTTCTTGTGATTCTTGGCCAGACATTTCAGTCAAGAAGTCGGCCAGAGCTTGGGCTTTAATAGTCATCCTCGGTTGGTATTGGATGTCATATTCTCCTGGTTTCGTGGTCCATTTGATTAGGCGTCCTGAGACTTATGGATTTGTCAGAACCCAACCCAAAGTGCTATTGGTGAGCACGACAATGGGATGTGAAAGAAAATAAGGTTGCAATCGGCGAGCCATCAATTCTAGTGCTAGAGCTAATTTCTCCAAGGTTGTGTAGCGAGTTTCAGCGTCCTTTAATAGATGACTAGAAAAATATATAGGTTGTTGAAGGTTACATTCTTGTCTCAGTAGGATTGAGCCAAGGGCTCCTTTTGAAAATGATAGATATAACCATAAAGGTTCCCCAATTACTGGCTTGGACAACACAAGCAGGTTAGACAGGTATGCCTTCAATTCCATGAAAGCTTATTCGTATTTCTCATCCCATGAGAACCGAGTGACCTTGCGTAACACGTTGAAGAATGAGAGACTTTTTTTGCAGCTGACTGAGACATGAACCAAGATAGCGCCATGATTCGTCCGATCGATCTTTGGATCTCTTTAGTATTTCTTGGGGATGACATATTCTACAAGGCTTGTACTTTCTCTGGATTGATTTCTATCCCCCATTTAGTGGTGATGTAGCCCAGGAAACGATCGCTTTTAATGCCAAGTAAACATTTAGTTGGGTTCAGTTTGAGGTCATACCTTCGCAAGATGCCGCATGTTTCTGCACATCACTGATCAAATTCTCAGTTTGAGCTGACTTGATCAGGATGTCATCAACTTAGACTTCAACATTAAGGCCAATTTGGTTCTTGAATACCTGATCCATAAGCCATTGATAGGTAGCCCCTGCATTCTTTAATCCAAATGACATAACAGTATAACAGAAAGTTTCGTCGAAGGTGATGAAACTAACCTTTTCTTGATCCTCCATTACTAAAGGGATGTGATGATATCCTTGATACGCATCCAATATACAGATAAGTTCACAGTCTGAGGTTGAGTCCACCAACTGATCAATCTGAGGAAGAGGATAGCAATTTTTAGGGCAAGCCTTGTTGAGGTCTCTGAAATTGATGCAGACCCATCACTTGCCTTCTGACTTGGCCACCAGAACCACATTTGCCAGCCAAGGTGGAAAATGAACCACCCGAATGTGCTTTGCTTCCAGAAGTTTGGTGATCTCAGCCCGGATTGCCTTGTCTTGTTCGGGTGTGAAGTGCCATTTTTTTTGTCAAACTGGTTAAGATCTTGGAAGGAGGTTAAGTCGATGTTCCATTATAGCAAGGGCCACGCCTGTGACCTCACCCAAGGACTAGGCCAAAACATCATTGTTTTGGATAAGACCAGCAAGAAGCCTTTCCTTCAACTCCAGGGCCAAATCTGTTACCACCTGAGTGACATAATCAGGCCTGCTAGGCACAATGGATGCTTCTTATGTTTCTTTAACCGACTGTGGCACAAGCGCTTCTTTCATAGAATGCACTTCTACTTTCTGGATTCTATGTACTTGTCGGAGATCAGTTTGGACTGTATCCACAGAGCATTTACGGTCAATGTTCTAGTCTCCTCTGACTGAGCCGATACAATCAGCCACTGGGAACTTTAACTTTTGATGGTAGGTGGAGACAATTACGCTAAAGGAACTTAGTGTTAGCCTTCCCAAAATGACGTTCTAGGAGGATGGATCATCAACCATTGTAAAAATAGTATTTCTGGTTCATTTTAGAGGCGCTTCCCCTAATGAGAGAGGAAGACTGATTTGCCCCAGTGGTTGTAGCTCATCATGACCTGTAAACCCAAAAAGGGAGGTTAACATAGGCTGCAACTCATCTCAGTCGATCTGCATCTGATCGAAAACTTCCTTGTATAGCACATTGACTGAACTCTCTGTATCCACAAACACCTAGATACATTATAATTAGTTATAAGGGCATGGATGACCAATGCATCATTATGTGGAGTGACAACTCCTTTTAAATCTTGAGGCCTGAAGCTTATGATTGGGCCATTTTCTATACCTCTGCTTGTTCCAACACTATAACTTTATAACCTTCGCCCATGTGCTTTTTTGGTTTGGTTAGAGTCACCATTAGTTGAGGCACTCGAGATCATGCAGATATCTCCTCGAGGTGCCACATCATTCTGATGGTCTCGACAGTTGTTTTGGTGATTGTTTTGATGTTCATCATAGCGATTGCCCCGCTGATCATTTTGACCATTGTTGTAGCGATTGCCCCGCTGATCATTTTGAGGGTCATTCAGACGATTATTTCGACATTCTGGGGAGAGGTGTCAAGGAGATTCTGGCTCTCACCTAAGAATTGAATCATCTTGGTGCTAGCCCGATTGACTTTCCTCGATAGTGTGCCAAAGATACTTGGCTGGGGAACGCCTGTCAACTGCGGGTGATGTTCCCTTATTTTGATGTCGTTCTTTGATAACTCAGCTGACTTCGTCGGGCAGCTGTCGACATTCTTGGGTGTCATGTGAATATGACTGGTGATAAGTACAAAATTGTGTAGCTCCTTCTTTGGATGCTTGACTAGATCCTTCTACCAATATAGGAACAAGATTTACTGCCTATACTGGTTTGCCATCCCTTTGAGGTTGGAAGTAATTGAGAGGTTGGGGAAGAGTCTTATTCTTGACCGTAGGTTGGAGAGACCTTTTGTCTGGCTGAAGCGGAGAGTTTACCTCGTCCTTGCAAGTTGTTGACCTTCCTCCAACTGAATATATTTCTCGGCTCTTTCCAATAATTTTTCATAGTTAACTGGGGGCTTCTTCACTAGAGATCTAAAAAGATCCTCGTCGGTTAACTGTTGGGAGAAAGCATTGTTAAGATTTTAGAAGAAATTGAGGGGATGTCCCAAACGACCCGTAACGTTGTAGGTATTCTCGGAATGTTTCTCGAGCTTTTTGCCTCATTCTAAACAAATTGTAAGGTGTCTTTTGGTGCCTTTTGCTGTTAGCAAATTGATGTAGGAAGGCTGTTTTGAAGTTCACAAAGGATTTTATGGAGGAGATGGGGAGAAACCATCTCTGGGCTGAACTTGACATGGTAGTTAGGAAGATCCGACATTTAACATCGTTTATGTATCAATGCAACATGGAAACATGCTCAAAATGAGCCAAGTGGTCTTTGGGGTCTGATGACCCTATGTATTCACCTAATTATGGCTGACGAATTTCTTCGTTGACAGCAGGGGCCTTTCCTTTGAGGTCATGAGACAACGTTTCTCCTACTCTTGATTCAGGTGAATCTCCTCTTGGAAGCTCCATGCCCTTGTTGACTGAGCCACGACTAGTGGGGCTTCCTTCATGTGAGGAGATGCAACGACACAGGGAGCTAGGCCTCCTGCTTGTGGGGGATGCAGAAATGAGTGTCGCTGCATGAATCCTTGCAATGCCTTGAATATCATTTCGCTCACATCCTCTTTTGTGAGGGCTACTACTCCGCCACAGTTTCTCTCCTCTCCGGAGTCACGATTGTCAACGGTTCTCTTAATGTTAACCATCACAGTGTCTTAGCTCAAATTTTCCATAGACGACGCTAATTTGTTTCAGCCAAATACTGTGGATGGTCAAGCCACCAGTCAACGAACGGGCTGACACATTCACTCCTTGGGAATTGCTAGTGATGAAGGGAGAGGGACCTGAGATACACTCAAAAGGAGGGTTAGAATGACGCCGGGTAGGGATCTCGACAAACCACTTTGACGCTAAAGTTAGAATTTGTTTTTAGGTTTGAATGGACGAAGATGGAGAAGAAGGGTAGAACCTGGTGGAAATTTTTTAGAAAAAAATTGAAATCCCCTTTCTTCACCTTCGTGAGTGTATATATATCTAACCAGAAGGCATCTCCACGTCAGCTATAATATCAATATGGTGAAAACCAAGGAGGGGACCAGATCCGACAGTCATTAGCTGCCTTTCTATCCATCTAACACCACGTGTTCTTAGAAGGGCATATAGGAGACCAAACCTGGCAACCTCGTAACCGCTCACCCATTCCCATAATCATTCCTAGGATGCCACGCGTCTGAGAATATTCCTTATCATTGTCAGGTGGTTTGTTATAGGATGTCGACCTTCTTTGAGGATGGTAGAGGCGATGTTGATGTGGAGTGACTTTAGAAATAAATGAGGCTAGGACTTGAGCTGGAAGTTGACACCTTGCCGAGATCCAATTTTGAGAGAGGGTGTTTGGAAAAACACCCGCATGTCGAGATTACTGCCAAGGGTTGCCTTGGTTTCGGTGTTAGTTCGACGCAACAAGGTCATAACACAGTAGTTGGAGAGCTCGCAGCAGCAATATGATGGAAGAACAACGTTAAGAATTTATGATCAGGTGTTGCTCGGTGACCTTCTATTATAACTCATTAGAGGCGCCTCCATTGAGACTGATATGATTTGAGAAGTCGCTGATTATCCACTCTGAGGTGCCTCCATCAGTGTCACGCGTCAACAGCCTGCGAAAACCCAATCCTCGTAGCTTATCTGCGCTGAGGCGCCTCCATACACTCGAGGGACCTCCAATCACCCAAGGCGCCTCCAGCGCCTTTGGCTCCGAGGTGCCTCCATCCACTCGAGGTGCCTTCAGCGCCTTTGGATCCGAGGCACCTCCAACGCCTTTGGACTTGAGGTGCCTCCATCCACTCGAGGCGCTTGGAGAATTGTTGACCATAGTTTGACTTTTGCCTGCAAGAATTGTTAGTCCAAAATATATATCTACAACACAAGGTTAGTCAAGTAATGCGTGCACAAATATATTTGTGACTTAGATCCTGTCTAACCATGTCACGCCCCGGGAGGGTATTTATCCGACGAAAATCGGACAACACCTCCCCTGTACGGCGGACAATATTTCTGAATACATACTACAACTAATATCAAATACCCAAC
>JBBUKS010041214.1:0-10575 GCA_038050645.1 Hedychium gardnerianum | reverse complement strand
AATCAAGGGGTCTAAGGTTCGAATCTCAGCTACGGCGCATTGCAGGGAATTTTCCCTCCAATGAGAAGCGGGCCTTATAATACTGGTCATTTGGATAAGCCTCCATTAGCGCTTCCCGATTTACCCTGGTGACCGGTGGGAAACTTCCGTGTGGCCGGACTGGTCACCCCAGGTCTGACGTTACCCGACTTGGTTAATCTTTTTTTTTTGATTTATCAGGACTTTCTCATTGTTTAGCATCCAATCAATCTTAATTTATCAAGTTTTCACTACTATCTAATATCTAATCAATCTTGATTTTTTAAGATTTCAACACTGTTAAATATTTGATTCACCTTGACATATTTGGACTTTCCTCGTGCCTGTGATTCTCCATGATCATTTGGATTTCACTTCTCATGTCAAATGTCTAATCCTTTATGATTCATTTGGATTTCGCCCTAACCAACTTCCTGTTAGATTTTTCATTGTCAAATATTCGGTCTTTCATGATTCACTTGGGCGTCATCTCTCATGTCAATCTTTCGTTGGACTTCAAATCATTAAATGTTCGATCAATCGTGACTCATTTGAATTTTTTTATTATCAAATATCAAGTTAATTTTACCACACTTGACTTTTCACTAACCCATCCACATTTAAATCAACTTTAGACTTCTTCATTGTGAAATTTTTGATTAATCTTAACTTTTTTGCTTAACTATTCATATAATCTCTATCAATCTGATTCAAGGTATTAATAATTTTTCTTTTTAACAAACTCGCTTTCTATTTGATGTCTTCTTTCTATTTAACGTTTTCTCTTGTTAATAAATATATTGATTAAATATTAAAATTTAATTCAAGTTAATTCGAACTTTGTCAATCAATTGATTAGAAGTTGATTGTATCAACATTTAACCTTACTTTGCTTTGCTAAAATTGAGAGGTTTTTTTTTTCCTTTTCGACATTAAATTCACTGGATAAAGATAATAGCACAATACTAGAAATACACGTATAGGGGGAAAACTCATGGTAAACAACCAACCAAGAGTTACAGCAGAGATATGAAAGTTGAAACTTGAAAAAACTGAACGAATGTCACACAACAGTCATGTTATTCATTAAAATATGAAGTAGAGAAGTAGGTATAATTCATCTGGTAGCTCCAAGCACATGAGAGATCACTTCCATTTCTTGAACTTGCCGCCCCCAAACATGCCATGCTTCCCGTGCTTGTGCTTTCCAAACTTACCGTGTTTCATTTTGCCGTGGTGCTTGAACTTACCATGGTGGCCATACATTTGGCCTGCATAGCCCCCATGACCACTGTGATGAGAACCACCGTGATGAGAACCCATATGGTGCACTCCATAAGCAGCAGCAGCTGCTGCAGCTCCGCCGGCTAACATTGTCCCCATGTGAGGTCCGTGCCCTGTCGACAACAATGGAAGTTGTAATGAGGCTTGAGAAAAATAAGTTTCATAGTTATACACAGATTCTTGAAGTTCCAGAAGGGTGCCCCACTCTGTCAGCCCCTCTTAAAATTATACAGCTACTCTTAAATATACTGTTTGACCTGTTTTTGATTTATTTTTTTTAGATTTTAAGTTTAAATCTTAAACTATTCAATAATATTTATATTATAATAATTATAATTTCATAATTATTATAATGTATATTGCAACAGTTTTAGTTTACATTATAAACAATTTTAGTTTTATATTTTCTACCACATATTACATTGTAGCAACTACAAGTATAATAACAATTACAAAACAGTAATTACTATAATATTTGTAGCATCTACGATTTCGTTGTCATATTCATACAATTGATCGATCGGTTTCAGATTTAATGCATGTGATTGAAGATAATAATGTCAAATAATATATTTGAGAGCAATTGTATTATTTTATAAGAGAATGGTAAAGTGGACTACTCTTTTGATATAAAAAAAAAATAAAAAAAAAAAAGAAAGAAGAACACTTGTATGATGATTTTTAAAAAAAAGTACTCTTTTAATGTTTGCCCTTCTGTTAAAGATAATGACTTCCTCGTAAAGAAATTACAAAGTATGCATAAGTTAGATGACCACATGAGGTAAAAAAAGATGGAGTCTGTGTCACAAACTTAGTTTGTACAAGTCTTGGGTGTTTTGTTCAGCTGTTGCAGTCAAATTCAGTGTTCGTTGCGCGAAAAGAAAGACCTATGTAACTTGTAGGGAGGATAATAGTTTAGACTCTCCAGGGATTCGAGTTGTGAGAATTCCAAGGTGGTTTGTGAAAGTATTCAAAATTCTTACAAATCTACTATCGTTCTGTCCATCTTATTCACTCGAAAAAAAACACTCCAACAACTCCACCACACCAATCTCCTACTCAATCATGAGCTTCAACAAGTGAAGAACAGCAAAGTCAATGTATCTAAGATTGTAAATGAACCAAATATTAAAATTTGGTATTAGATTTAGTGAGAACTTGTTTATATTCGTTTAATATATATAAAATTATGTAAATGAGCAAATTTGAACAATTGATTAAATTAAATGAACATGCTAAACAAGGATTATGAATTGATCATGAATAATATTCATGAGTAATATTTACAAACAAAATTTATGAATAATATTCATAAATAATATTTACAAATAAAACTTGTAAATCATATTCATTAATAAAAAATTTATTAACAAGATAAATAATTAAAGAAACTTTTAAAATAAATAAATAAATATCAAGCTTAATAACTAATTAAATAAATGTAAAATTATAAAAAATTTAAACAATCAAACAAACTTGAACTCAAATACATCTAAACAAATCAAACTTAAGCCAAACTTGAATCAAACTTAAACTCATAAAAAAAAAATAAGTCAAGCTTAAATCACCATTTTAATGACTCAGTTTATTTAGTTTATTTAGATTCGATTTGGCTAGATTACTTCATTAAATAAATTTGAACATCATCAAATTTAATTTGACTTGACTTGTTTACGGCTCTAGATGTAAATGTATCGAAACACCTCTTTCAACACTAGGTAAACGCGTAGTTGGATTCAACTCAAGCCAAACAAAGAACCAATCTACTGAAAAAGGTCGCTTAGCATACATACCTTGATGTGCTGGTGCAGATGAACCAGGGTATCCTGCCGGCGGGTATGGAGCCGGAGGATAACCTTGCGGAGGATAACCTTGTGGAGGATATCCATATGCCCCTGGTGGCGGTGGGTATGCTCCGGGCGGAGGAGGGTATCCGGCCGGAGGGTACGCTGCCGGAGGATATCCAGAGTGGCCATATCCATGCTCATGCCCATGACCATGACCATGTAGTCCTTTATCACCGTCTTTATCATGCTTGTCCTTTCCACCCCCCATTTCTTCTCCGCTGTAAAGTAAAAGGAAGGTAGATTGGAAACTAAATCATCAACAACGCCATGAATCATTAGATGAAAGAAATCAGATCCTCCCTAAACAATTTTCTATCTGTTCTAATAGAGATCTAGATCCATGATCTTTCATAAAAGGATCGAAACAATCAAAAGATGAAACTGAAAAGCACAAACATAGAACTCTGTAGAAATCACAAAGATCTAGTATCATCTTAGTCAAAACGATGATGGATCTGCTTGGATCACTCATCTACTAACGATCCTCCTCGATCGAATGATCTATTCGAGTAGCCAAAATGTAAAGGGCAAAAAAAGTCGAACAACGCAAGATGAAATCGATCGATCCAACGTAAACCAAACGAAAAGAAGAAGAAAGGAAGAAGAAGAACCTTCGTGCGAGAGACGAAACGCTCCAGATCCGGCTGCCATATTCAAGTAGACTTTATAGATCGAACAAGAAATCAAAACCATGACCGTCTCAGGGAAAGTTAAGCGAAAATGTAAGGAAAAAAAAAAGTCGAAGAACAACGCAAGATGAAATCGATCGATCCAAAGTAAAATAAACGAAAAGAAGAGAAGAAGGAGAACCTTCGTGCGAGAGACGAAACGCTCCAGATCCAACTGCCATTGTTGAAGCTTCCTCTTTTATTTATAGCGAACAGAACTTTTAGGAAAATTTCATTTTCACCCTCCGATGTTTTCAGATTCTTGTTTTTGTATTCTAGTGCATAAATTAACAATTTCAATAAATAAGGAAAACGGAAAGGATTTAAAATTTGTTCAAAAATCAAAACGACATTTTTTTTCCAAATAGTAAAAACAAGGGCGTCTCATTTTAAATTTTTTAATAAAAGAACACTCCAGCCAAATGACATAATTGCTCTAAATATGTTGTTTGATATTATTATTCATCATTTATATTTTTTTATCTAAATCTTAGATTGGGTGAACTGAGAGAGTGTTATAGTAATTATAAATTCATAAATATTATAATAATTATTACATAATTATATCAATTATAATTTTATAATTGTTATAATTGAACTATCATAATTATAATAATTATGATTTATAAAATTATAATAATTATAATTTCATAATTATTACGATATGAATATTAAATAAATAAGTTAAACTCACATTATAGATTATAGATTAAGATTGATCATATAGATCAAAATGAGGATTTTTTAAATATATTTTATATCCAAATAAACACACTAACAATAAAAATCTAAAAAACAAAGGTGAAAAAACTAAAATAAAATCAAACATATAAAAAAAGTAGAGTGATAAAGGAAATATCTCAAAGAAGAGTCGATGAACTCTCCTTACTTGTCATTTTTGAACTTGACGGAGGAGATGATAAACTATTATGTTCCTTTATTTTGGAATAATCACACAGATTCAATTTGTTTATTTATTTATATTATAATAATTATGAAATTATAATTATTATAATTATATAACATTTATGGGTTTATAACTCAACAATGTACCTTTAATTTATTTCTGATTTAAAATTTAGATGAAAAATATAAATAAAAATTAATAATGAGAATAATATAATAAAAAAATAATTGATTAATTATACATGGACCAGGACATCATCGGTTGAGAGAAAAAAAAATTAAGGTAGGAACTTGATAGCATTTTGAGAAATGTGTAAAATTTAGGTGTAAAATAAAAGAATTTGACATTTGACCACGTGCACGCGTTTAACGACATGGAAGCGCGGATAGGTAGGACATAAATATAATTTAATGCTCTGGCCACGAGGATCCGCTGCAAGCAAGCGACCACGGACTATTTCTTTTGGGTCATTCAAATCAAAATGGCACCTTATTATTATTTTTGTCAAAAAGTATTTTTTATTAATGTGGTTACAATAGCTATGATTATAATTATTATAATATTATTAAAGTTATTTGTAATTAAGTTTGAATAATTTTAATTAAATTGATAAATAATATTTTGATGTAATAATATATTTTGATTGAGTTATTTTTTTTTTATTATGACTTGTTGTGAGTTTCAGCAGTAGTTTTGGATATAATTGGTACAAGAATATTAAATGATTTTGATTAAATTATTTTTATCAAATTAATAAAAAAATAATTTAATATAGCAGAATTCTATATATAACAATTTTGATCAGATGTGTTATAACAGTAGATTACATATTATAGTTATTATAACAATATTAGAATAATAATATTTTGATATATTTTAAAAAAGAGATGTCCTGACGATAATGAGAGACATTCTTTTGATTTTTACCCTAATAATTTCTCACCTTTGAGTCTTGAAATTCTAATTAATAAATAAAATTTTGACATAATTTTTAAATAAAATTATATTTTTTTCGAGTTCGCTCCAACTTAAATATAATTTAAAAGTCTCACAAACTAATTTTTTTTAATAATATATAATTTAACTAGAAGGGATTTAATATCTAAGTTTTCTTTAAAAATATAATTATCGAACATCAAAAGGTTCTCTATTCAAAAAGGTTGATTTTTGAATGTGTATAAATTATGTCAAAAATTAAAATAAAGAAAAGATGATCTACCTCTGAAATTAATCGGGCTACAACAGGGAGATTTTGGATCCATTATGCTCATAAAGATCCATCTCAAAGTTCACCAGATGCTACAAATTAACCTAAACAATCAGAACACAAAATGGATCATTTTGCAGTGTTGTTGCAAGGCCTTGGCCTCTCTTGAAGCTCACAAGCAATGGCCATGGAGCGCATTCTTGTGTTGGCCTGCTGCTGAGACTCTTTGCAGTAGGCAATGGCCCCGAGGATCGAATTCTCCATCTCCGAGCTTGCGTTGCTGCTCCTCTTCAGCACGATCTGCGAGCTCGAACACGAGAAGGAAGAGGAGGAGGAGGAGGAGGAGGAAGAGCAAGACGAGGGGGACTTGGCGGTCGAGTTCCAGGCAATGGTGGCCCCTGAAAAGGACCTCCTGCAGGCCAATTCCTCCTCTTCCACTGCCTTGTGTGGGTCTCTAGTGAACAAGCCCTTGAGGTAGGACTGAGAGGCCTTCAGCTTCAGTTTCAATTTTTCAGAAAAGGCCTTTTTTCGGCGGCCGTTTCGGTTTGCGAGGGTAGCCGGAGCCGTCGGGACCGGGTTTTCGACCATGCGAAGCTGCGGGGGGAGGAGCAAGGGAAGGAGTTTCCCCTTGTGGAAGAGCTCATCGGCAGGGGAGCTGAAGGGGACCCTCTCTGCGTCTTTGTGGCACATTTTGAATTCAAACTCTTCGGGGCCGGCATTGTTGGAGCTCAAGTCCATATCGATGTACTCTTCGTCATCGTCATCATCGACCGAGAGACGATCACAGGGAGGGAGTGCCACAGCCATGGCCATGAGCATCACTTTAGAAGTGACCAAATGAGATAATTATAGCGGAGGAGCTTCTCAGCCATTTTTGAAATCCTGTTTTTTTTTAAAAAAAAATAATAATAAATAAATATAAAAACTACTCGATAACAATTACAATATAAAAAAAAAACTATTCTTCAATAGCTATAACAGTTATAACAATATATACCAGCTACATAATAATTACTATAATATATAATAATTATTTAATATTTTTCATATATTATAATAATTATTCAATATCTTTCATAATTATAATAATTATCCGATAGTTATTAGTCTCCTACGTATTATAAAAGTTATCCGATAATTTCTACGCATTATAAAAATTACTCAATAATTTTACAATAATCTTGAGTCTAAGGTTAATTTTAGGATAACATCATACACGTTCATTTGATAAATTTTTTGGAAAAAAAAAATTCCTTTAATTTTTGATCAATTTATGTATCTACAAAAAAAACAAAGAAGAAGAAACGAACTCGGCAGTGTATACTTGTAAAGACATGAAGTGAGAAAGCAGAGTCATGTAATGCCACAAGAATAAATAATCGTTTGCAGAAAAATAAGCAAAAATAATGGATCGATATTACAAAATAAATATTTATCTACTAAAATCTATGACTTTCAACATAATCTCCAAGCTTTAGTGCTTGTGACCTCAAGAACAACAGCCTAACCAGTGTGGTGAATGTAACATATGTAACCGTGAAAAAGATACATTAGACAAACTGCCAGAAGAAAAGATTTGAGAATCAAGGAATGGAAATTATCTTTGATCGACAAAAGATATGCAATGCAATCATGCCTCATGAACATTGAATCAAACTTTAAGCTACTTGAGGCGACACAACAAAACTTTTGAGCACAAGATCTTTGAATTATGGAAGATTACATGTTACGTTGAATCTTTGAAGTGAAATGCATAATAGACAAAATTCTACAACATACCATGGAGAATAAGGAACTAGGTCGAAGAAAGTGGAGGAAGGGGAGGGAGCGAGGAGTTCTACAAGTTGCCACCGCTCTGTTGCCAGAGGTTGATGATATCTGTGGCCTGGTTGAGGAGGATGATCATGCGCTTCTGCGAAATCCACGGCTTCTCCTCGATCTTGGTTTTGAGTTCCTCCCACGCGTCCTTCCGCGGCCAGAAGAAGTAAGGGCTCAGCGGGATAGTGCCGTGGCCGGGGATCACCTGGTCGAGTGCCATTCCGATGTTCTTCTCCATCCATATGAACCGTAGAACCAGCCGCGGCTTCTCTATGGGCTTCACCGCCACGCCCTCCATCATACAAAACCTAATTAATTTACAACGGCAACTGCAGGAAGACGAGGGATCTAAGTGCACAACTACCTGTTTCTCCGCGATTTGCTCGCCGACCTCGAATCGGTCAACATCCGACGAGGCTTCTACGGCCTGGGCGGAGGCAGCGGCCGCCGACAGTGTAAGCCGATGGAAACGTGCCCTGGCCTTGGATTTGGAAGTAACGGTGGTTCCGGCGGCGGGAGAAGAAGGGGAGAGGTATTTGGGGGATGGAACTCGGCCATGGCGTAGAGTGGGAAGGATCGGTTGGGCAGTGACAGGGCTCGCGCACTGCATCTTCCTCGCCAATCTCTCGCTGCTCCGTTCTCGCCTCTCGCTGGCAAGCTGCGCCCCCTTCAGTTCTTTATTTGCTTTGGATAAGGTCCGAGAAATTAAATGGGCCGGTTTGAGGGCTATTAGTGGGCCGGCCCAACTTATATCTGCCCGCAGACAATGCCTCCAGGGCCACAAGCTCCTGCTCCCCCTTGTGAGTTGGCCTGGCAAGGAAGATGAAGAGGAAGATACGAGATCGATGAGGGTGGCGGATCGAGATCGGCAGTGGCGCAAACCCTAGGCCAGGTTAATTCATAGTCTTTTGGGTTTTATTCTTTACTTCTTTAGTCGTCGGAAACGTGATTCCGTTAGGGCATCTCTAATGGAATGGAAGAACATTAAAAGTGGATTTTTTTTTTTGTTTTTCATGTGTCATATCATTGTTGTATCAAAAATAAAAAATCTCTCTCTTTTTTTCTAGAGGACAGGGTGTCGTGATTAAACCCTCCAATGATAAATTAGATAAACTTAGATTTTCTCCTTAATAGATAACGGATCCGAGAACGTTGGCTATCAAGATTAGCCTCCACATGCGTTTCCAGATTTATCCTAGTGATCGATGGACAACTTCCGTGAGATCGGACCAGTCATCCAAGATTAGTTGGACTGAAGGCTTCAATACTTGGTGTCAATTAAAAAAACCTCCTTACAATTTGTTTATGGCCCACACTCAACAATTCACCTATTTTTAAAAAAATCCTCAATTATTTATTAACGGGTGTCACTCTTATATCACGTATCTTTTTTATATTTATCAATGTATATATGGATCGCGGAGAATAGAATACCTATAGCAATCGGCATTTGAAATAAATGAATATTATTAATATGGTATGAGAAGACAATGGTAGTAGAATTTTGATCCACTATAATTTGGATTTATTTAAGAAGAATGAAGAATGAAATGGACGAGAAAAAACAAAAGATAATAATAAGAATGGAATGACTTCATTGGGTGTAGGATGAATGAAAAAAATCATTATAAATAAAAAATTTGTCCCTACGGTATGAGCTGATGACTAGTGCATGAGGTGTTGCCACGATGAGATATTGGGGTCAAATCCTGGCTAATAGCCAGGTTCCTGTCCTCCTTATGTACTAGTCACTGTTCGGACTGGCTAGACTAACCCTCGTGATTTATCTCCTCCGTGTTGGTCTGGGACGGACTGGCGGGGGTACTGGGGCGAGAGTTTTGCCTTTTGCCACAATGTTTCATTTAACTTTCTAAATTATTTGCAACATTGACGTCATCCATTTTTCAAAAAAATCAAAACATTTGCGATGACTTTGAAATATTCGTCGCTAAAATTTGGTATTAGCGATGATTTTAAAATATTCGTCGTTAATATTCTTACTTCAGCGACAAAATTTCTAAATTTGTCGCTAATATCAAAATTTAGCGACAAATTAAGTTAATTCGCCGTTATTATTCTTTGTCGGGCACATGTTACTAAACAGTTTAGTGACGAAATATCATAAATTCGTCGCTAACGCATACATTAGCGATGAATTATTCTAAATTCGCCGCTAACATACGTGACTTTTGCCCTTTCCTGAGGTTGCCGCAAGCTTTTTTTCCCCTGATGTTTTCCCGACGTCGTTGCCCTTGTTTTTTTCCCTGTCAACTTTCTCCTCCGCTTCTTCTCCTCCGGCGCCAGTAATCAACTTTCTCCTCCAGCTCTAGTGACTCTTGCTCCGACCCGATGCCAGTAAGTTTTTACATAGTAACTCCTACAAAACTTAGATTAAACACGAGCTTAGATTGCTATTCGAGAAACACTTTGCCCATGCTTCATATGATATTCTGCTCCTTGCTTTTTTGGATTTTTTTTTTTTTGCTGCAATGCTTTGTTCTCTGTGTTCATATGGCTAGCTCTTTTATGAACTCATTATAATTTTGGCATGTAATTCAAATGTTCTTGCACTTAGATAACTATCAGTTTGTATGTACTGATTTTGCATGGCAAAATCATGTTTAAAGTGTATAAACATAAAGTTTTGAAATGCGTGTTTAACCGAATTGCTGTTGAATTTCTCTTTTTGCTAAGTAGTGATAAATTGTGATTCTAGATAGCAAGCAGTAGAATTACCTAATACACTGATGATTGATTATATATATGGACTCCATTGTTTCTGTTACCGGGAACTTAATGAGCTTTTGCTGCTTAGGATTAGTTTGA
>JBBUKS010041203.1:0-10575 GCA_038050645.1 Hedychium gardnerianum | reverse complement strand
CTTTCTTTACAACAAATTTCTTGGATAATGTTAACTTTCACCAAATTCCAACAATTTCAAGGGTTAGCCTAAGTTAAATTAGATATGTCATACTCACCAATTCAATCATCCTACTTGACCTATCAATGAATTTCTACCATCCCTAAGGCTAGGACTAGTCAAGTCATGTCATTCTAGATATCAAATATTGACAATCTCATAATCACAAGAATAGAATGATATGTCATATAAATAAAGCTCAAATAACATACCAAAGGGGGTTTAAAATTGTTACCCTTGTTGTGTGCTTAAATGAGGTTCTTGGATCCAAGATGGGGTCCATATAAAATTAATTTAGTTCCATATCATAGATCTTCAAATTATCTTCGATTTAAATGGTTGTACGCCCCATGCTTCATCCCAGATTAGAAGTTGGAGTTGTTTGAAGTGAAGATAGCATTCATAGAAGGAGACATGACCACTAATTGTGAGACACGGTCGCTCCTCTTGGCTCACACAGTCGTGTTTGTGAGACAAGCGTTAGCTTGAGGAAAAGGCACGGTTGTGCCTAGATGGCACAGCCTGCCTTGAAGGATGGAGTACGGCCGTGTCTAGTTGACACAGCCTTGGCTTGACTTCTTTCTATTTGGGTGACATGGTCGTGTCTAGTAGACGCGGCCTTGGCTTGAATGTGAGGGACGACCGTGTCTTATGAGACACAACCATGTGCCTAATGCATAATTCACACAGCCTTATTTTTTCAAGGCGCGACTTGTCTTCAATTTTCTCCAAAAAATCTTCCATGCCCATGACGAAGGTCACGGCAAGCTCATGGATGTTATTAAACCTGAAATTAGATAAAGTAAAAAAGGATTAAAATTATAAAATAAAAACAAAGACATAAATGAGAACTTAAGAGAAAACAAAAAGAACTTGGGTTGCCTCCCAAGAAGCAATTGTTTTAGGTCATTAGCTCGACCCCTTATTATGTTCATCGAGATCTTGCCCTCGGAGGGGTAAGATATTTCAAAACCCTTTTACCCAGGGCTCTAAGTCTCTCAATACGTATGCTCTCCTTCAGTAGTTCATCATGATGTTGTCCAGTTGAATGTTGTGCCAAATATTTCCTATCACAAACATACTTGAAGAGAATTTGGTTAGTAGCATTAGGTAAATCAAATGAAATCTTCCTAACCACCATAACAAGTATGATATAAATTAGAGTGTCAGCTCAAGATAGGAAAGACTCTGATTTGTGTGTGGGTGCAATTAAAAAAGATGATTCTTGGGGCTTGGCCTCTTCGGCACAAGTCCCTACATTTTCAACAACAACTAAATTCATTTCTTACAATATCTATAGCTTCAAGTTGTTGTGCATCCAAAGGAAGTGATTCTTGGGTAATTGTTTCCACGATATAATTCACTACACTTTCATCCACAATTTCATTATGGGCATAACAAAATGTCCCTATTTTAGTATCTACAACATGATCATCAACCACATCGGTAGACACTACTAAACCTTCATTTTCAATTAATATTTTTGTGTCATTGTCCTCTATATCTTGGTTGTTAGAAGTATTAGAAAAAAAATTCAACATAATTTCCAGCCTACTTTTTAACTTGCTGTAATATTCAGTAGTATGCCCTATTTCATCATAATATTTATAGTATTGTTGCTTTCGCAACCATTCATTATAGTTGAGGAGAACATCACATTTTTCTCCACCTATTCTATATGCAGGGTCAACTAAAATTGGACAACTTTCTATTACATGTCATGTTGCACCACAAAGCTCACAAATAGAGTATGAACAATTCACAACACCTAATTGGTCGAACCATTGATTTTGAGCATTCATTTTCTTTTTCGGAGTGTACACGTCTATCTAAACATAAATAGTCAAAATAGGATAGACATGTAGTAGTAAAAATTTAAAAAGAAAGAAAAATGCAGAAAAAGAAAAAATCTAGATTAACTAAATTACTAATCAACTAATGTTAATTGAAAATAGTCCTTGACAACAGCGCCAAAAACTTGTTACAAAATCGCAAGTGCACGATTATGTCATCAATAATATCACAGGGACTAGTGATTAAGTACTAGTGATTTCACCAAGTAAGTTATCTAGACGATCGAAGGCTAGCTGAATGCTTGAGAACTAGAGAGAGAAGAGAGAGAGAGGGAGAGAGAGAGAGAGTTGGTTGAGAGGGAAGAGTTTAGGGATATGGTTCTAGGGTTTCGATTTTATTATGATGCTAATTAATGTCTCTAATATATATTCATCTCCTTATTTTCCATGCTTACATTCTTGTAGGAATTCTAACAGACTTCCAGAATAGAATACCATTAGAATGTCCTAGTAAAGAATAACCCTTATGTTAAGGTCTTTTGACTCTAGGAAGTGGGTAGGTATCAATACCCTTTGTCACTAAGGGTATGTAAATCCGATTGAATGGGTGTCCTCTGTCACTAAGGGTCCCCTGGTTATCTAGCCTAGTAGCAACCTCAACATAAAGAAAAATCCCTTACTTCTATATGCATTACTGTAATAGACACAATACACATAGAACAAGACATAAATACTTCATTAAATAAGGAAATAACATATACATTGTTCATACATCATAATTACTCCCTACATCCTATGATAGGGAGAACTACTCCATGAATAAGGAGGAACAAACCAAAGATATGAATAATAGCATTCTTACTTTCCAAATATGAGAATGGAGAAGGAGAAGAAATGTTTATCAAGGAGATTAGCGATGTCTTCGGGATGTTTCCTTGCTTTGGAGGTGGACAGATCGTCAGGGAGGATGAAGATAGAAGTTCTAGAGTTTCCCCCTAAGAGGAGAACCCTTCCCCAAGGAGACAGACTGAACCCCAAACCAAATATATGAAATAAGGATGAAAAATCCCCTTTTATAGCACTAAGGCACGGTCCCTACTTTCTAGTGCACGGTCATGCCTTGAAGGCACGACTTGGTGTTGAGGCAAGTTAGTCTGGAGGCACGACCATGCTTGGGAGGCACGACCAGGTGTTGAGGAAACATGACAGGATAGACACGACCATGCTTTTTAGGCATGACCCATGTCTAGGTTTTCCTAGGATTTTCATACAGCAGTGCCTGGGAGGCACGGTCGGGGCCTTAGTTCCTGCTGGGGCTAAGGTACGACCATGCCTGGGAGGCACTACCAGTGCCTTGGCCCTAACTAGTTGCTTCCTTGCTTGCTTTTCACTTTACTTTTCCTTTAAGCTCAATTTTTGCTCTGAAATGCATCCTGTCAATGAAAATAAAGAAAAAGCATATCTCTGAATAATTCAGAGTAAAAAGCATGATAACATAATAAAATGAGATGCGATATGTAGATCATATCAATGAAATATAAATAGATGTTCAATATAAAGTGTATAAAAACATATATAATCTACTCACATCACATATAATCTCTCGAATTCAAAGTAAGGGCTCTTGAATTTGATAAGTGGGATTTTGTATTTACATGTAAATTGTTTATCTTTACGAAATAAATTATCTCTCTCATATTTTCTTGATTGTATATTTCTAGTTTATTAAAATAAAAAAATGTTTTCTTTGAATTTGTGCTCGACTATAGAAACAAACAATCTGATCGAGCCAAACTTCTTGGATTAGCTTCAAAACTTAAGAATTGTTCTCAAGGTTAAGAAAGAAGAACTAGCTCCAAAAGGGCCCATATTACCATTATGGTAAGATGGGACATTGGAGAAGAAATGACAAGATTTATCTTGAGTCCATGAAGAAGAAAAGGCATCTGAAGACCTATTTCCTTTAGATATCTTAGAGATTGGATCTCATACTATTTCTTTAAACACTTAGGTATTGGATACCAGGTGTTTCACATATATATAATGACATAAATGAGGTAAAGAATAGTAGACAATTAGATAATCAATTATCTTCCTACATGTGGCATTGTCGCCTTGACCATACAAGTATGAAACGTATGTCCGAATTACTCAAGTGTGGAATTCTAGAATCATTTGAATTGGATTCATTTGATGCATGTGATTCATGCTTAAAAGGAAAGATGACTAAGTTACCTTTTAATGGAAAGGGTGAACAAGAGAATGACATATTGGGCCTTATACATACCAATGTATGTAAACCCATGTCAACTCATGCACGAGAAAGTTAAAGCTACTTCATCACCTTCATCGATGATCACTCACGATTTGGGTATGTGTGTCTATTGAGATACATGTTTGAAGCAAACATCCAGGAGTTGGAATATCTATTTTGACGAGGTAATCAAAGAATTTGATTTCTCACAAAAAAAATCTAGTTAAACCTTGCGTGTAGATAGAGGTTAGTGAAGTGGGGTCGTGTTCCTAGTATATATGTTGATGACATATTACTTATAAGGAATGATGTGTCCATTCTATAGTCAGTTAAAGTTTAGTTATCCAAGATATTCTTACTGTAAAACATGAGAGAAGTAACCTATATCCTTGTGATTAAGATCTATAGAGATAGATCAGAAATGTTACTTAGTCTTTCACAGTCTACATACATAGATGAAGTGCTAAAATGGTTTAGCATGAAAGAATCCAAGAAAGGTTATCTTCCCATATGACATGGGATTCACCTTTAGAAATCTATATGCCCAAGGACATGAGACACGAGGATTCACACAACTCATATCCCATATACGATAGCTATAGGATCAATTATGTATGCTATGTTATGTACTAGGCCTGGAATATCGTATGCTCTAAGTGTCACGAGCATATATCAATCAGATCTAGGCATCGATTAATGGATGACTGTCAAGACAATCCTTAAGTACTAAGGATTTATTCTTGGTATATAGAGGGGGTGATATGATTATACGTGGACATATTGATGTCGGTTTCCAAATAGACAAGAATGTTTCCAAGCCCAAGTCTAGATACGTATTCACCTTAAATGGAGACACAATAAGTAGGAAAGGTTCCAAGCAAGAAATCATTCCAGATTCTACCACTGAGGCGGAATACAATGCAGCTTCCGAAGTAGCAATGAAAGCGGTTTGGATCGAGAAGTTTGTCACTGAACTTGGATATGGTTTTGAGCATTGTTAAAGTAGTACCAGTTTACTATTACAACAACGAGGCCATTGATTCGGCCAAGGAACATAGGTCTCATTTATGATCCAAATATATGCTTTGCCGCTATCATATGATCAGTAAGATCATAAGTAGGAATGAAATATAAATCTAGATAATTCCCACTAAAAAAAGAACCTAACAGATCCTTTGATGAAACCTCTACCTCAAAACTAATTTGAGAATCATGTAGAGGCCTATGACATTGGATACCATGGCGATTGACAATAGGCCAAGTGAGAGTATGTTATATTTGAGAGATGTCCTAAGGCAATCGCCTTATGGTATGTATTATTTATTAGATAAATAGAGATTCACTATTTGAATGTATATGATTGGATGTTAAACTCATTTACTGAATGTTCGTAATACAATTCATAGCATGCGAGAACTTATGATTAGATCACAACTAGTAAGCATCTCTACATGTGTAAATATGAATATATTGAAACAATCCCTAGTCAATGAATTGATGAGTTTGGACATCATCGATTATGTGAGACTAGCGCATGTTATACTCTTTGGTATAACCAAGAAGTTGTTCCTCATTGGCTGGAGACATTGGGATGTCGAGAGTTAAACGTAGATGCTAGTTAAAGATAACTATATCATTAGATTGACCTGTCATGAGACTTTATATGGTTCTTTGCACATATGGATATGTCAATGAAGATCTCATTGTAACTTATGTGCAAGTTTCCTTTGACTTGAGGTATTCAAGTCATCTTGGTCATGGATACTTATACTTTGACATCTTAAGCAAGCATCTCCTTGGAGGTGTGGATCCGGGATGATTGAGTATAAGTCGAAGTGCTCAAAGGTGTTTGAATTGCCCACAAAGGATTCACCACTCCTTGCATAAGGAGACGTATACTCTATGGCCACTCGTCAGGATTATTATTCAAAGTCTTTGGCCAAAGCATTACATGTCAAGAGTATGGTACTCTTGGACACATATCTAAGTAATTAGAATCTACAGGACGAGGAAGTATAACTTAGGCAAGGTGTGACGTAGTCAACCTAGTGGGGACTAACACATAGACCATGTCTTGAACCAATTGGGTATAAGATGAGTGAAAGGAATGAGACATGATTCACTATAGCTACTGAAGGTTTTAGAATTGTTCTAGAATTAATTATGATTTTTCGGTTAATTGGGGATCATGATGTACTACTAGGTATCACTCATGATTGTTCCATAATTAATTGTTAATTATAGAAGACCAACATAAACTGGAAACCTACAAGGTCACATGCAGTACAAGTTTATTTGAGAGACATAAAATGAGTTTGAGAATTGGATTCTCAAATCGAGAGAGACAAAGTCTTATTGGACTAGACAAAGGATCTAGAAAGGTTTAGACAAAATCTAGGAAGGGCGGATGGGCCATGTCTCTTGTAGACGAGTTGGACCTTCTTTGGTTTAATTATAAACCAAATTAGTTTGATTTTTAATTAAATTAGGTTTAGTTATTAAACCAAGTAGGTTGGTTTTGACCATGAATGATTTAGTCTTGAACCAAACTTAAAGCTAATGGTTTTGATTTTTGGGTTAGATCCAAACCCAATAAAAGAACATATATAAAGATATAGGATGAAGAAAAAAATTAATTAATCAAAAAACTTAATTTGATTAGCTTTTAATGCTTTTCTCTTCTCCATCTCATGGAGCAGTCGCCGCCCAAAAACAAAAAGGAAACTTCCCTTTTGTTGTTGCGACCGCCCAAGGGCAGCTACCGCTGGCCTTTGGCTGTCGCCATCGACACCTTTCTGCCACCCAAGGATGTTGTCACCGACCGGGAATGGTTGCTGCCGCAAGGAGTTTTGTCTCCAATTGAGAGGTTGTGGCGCCGAACAAAGCAAGGAAGCTTTGCTTACTAGCTGTCACTGACCAACAAAGAGGACTCTCTTCTTTATGCTGTAGTCCAGCATCCCTTTCCATCGTTCAGCTTCCGACCATGGCTGCTGCTACCTGCTCTAGCCTGCTGCCATCACCCATGAAGGCTGCTATCGTCTAAGCCACCGGCTGAAGTATGCGCCGCCACCTCCTCTTAGTCACCGGCTAGACAACATCGAAGCAGCTGGTTACCCCTATTGAAGTGTTGTCGGAGAAGTAGGTTACTCCCTATTGAAGGACTACCAGAACAACAACATCCTCTTGTTGTAGTGTTGCCGAACAGAGTCTCCAATCGATCGGACAGTGAGGTACCAGCCACCATCTTTTAAGCCCCGACGGACCTGCTGCCACCTGAGAGCAGTGGATTTTCTAGCCCTTAAAAAAAGGGATTTTTGCCTCTGAACAATGGCTACAAAGGTTGTAGCCGTTGGTTGATTTGTACCGAGTGGTTGCAATTGCCTCTAGGTACAAATCGGACCATGATCCCTCTCTCGGATCATTTTGTCTCCTACCTTTGCCTAGTACTGAAGCGGAGACACGACTCGTGACTTTGTGAAGTCACCTTGAGGATAACTCAGCATGGATACAAGTATAGGAAAGTCTCATCAAGCTTGCTCATTGATTTCGGAAAAGGCTAGCCTTGCGAGGCTAGGAAACACTCTCTAGTAGGTTCGATAACGGACTCGCACGTATAATTTTGTATCATAAAATGTTATATTACGGTTATGTCTAACATTGTTGAATCCTGCATGCATGTGATGTGTGTGTTGTAATAATTTAAAATTATTATTTGTCTTCTGCTATGCGTTTATGGCACATGTCCAACGCACACATCATATCGAGCATCTCAACATTATGCATGTTTTAAAGCATCATTTAGCATATATCTTGTTGCATTTCATGAGCATGATTTGTATTCGCACACCCTATTTCTATGTATTTTCGTTACTTTCACTCTTTTGGTTTGGAGAATTGTTCTTTGCTTGTTTTCATTGATAGGACGTGAATTCGGAGATAAAACAGAGCAAAGAAGCCTTGGAATGAGACCAATCAAAGAATGGAGCAAAGTTGCATTTCTAGACATCAACACAGTGGTCTCTTAAACAGTATTTTTAAGTTTGAAACTTGATCAATACATTCTAATTTTGGTACTGAAAGATCTTCGATTTGAGTGGTTGTATTTCCCATACGTCATCCTGGACTAGAAGTTATAGCTGTTTTAAAATTGATCTGTAGTGAGACACGACCGTGCTGAAAAAGACATGGTTGTGGCAGCCAAAACACACGATCTTGCCTAAAAGACGTGGTTATGTCTCAGCCTCATTGGTTGGCCGAAGCCATCATGGAGTCACCGTGTCAAAAGGCATGGTCATGTCCATTTTCTCGCACCTGACACGCTCCGGTCGTGCCTAAAAGGCACAACCATATTGTTATGTTTGAGAGGTGTCCTAAGGCAATCGCCTTATGACTTGTACTATTTATATGATAAATATAAATTTACTATCTAAGTGCATATTCTTTATTTGTTTGAATTTGGTCTTAAACTCATTTACTGGATGTCCGTAATATGATTCATAGGATGAGAGAACTTGTGATTGGATTACAACTAGTGAGCATCTCTACATGTGTAATTATGAATATATTGAAATCTTCCCTAGTAAACGAATTGATGTATTCGAACATCATCAATTTTGTAAGACTAACATGGGTTATACTCCTTGGTCTAACCAAGCAGCCGTTACTCACTAGCTGGAGACATTGGAATGTCAAGAGTTAAACGTGAATGCTAGTTATGGTAACTAGTTCATTGGAGTGACCTTCTGTAAGACTTCATATGGTTCTTTACATATATAGATATTTCTGTGAAGTTCTTACTGCAGCTCGAGTGTAAGTTTCCTTTGACTTGAGGTATTCAAGTCAACTTGGTCATGAAGGTTATTGGACTCTTAGACACATATACGAGTAATTAGAATCCATAGGACAAGTAAATATGACTTGAGCTAGGTGTGGCGTAGTCAGCCTAGTGGGGATAGACACAATAGACCATGTCCTAAACAAAGTGGGTATAAGACGAGTGAAAGGAACGAGGCACGACTCATTGTAGCTGCTGAAAGGGTTCAGAACTTGTTCTGGGATCAACTGTGATTTTTCTATTAATTGGGGATCATGAAGTACTACTAGGTGTCACTCATGATCGATCCATAATTAAACAGTTAATTATGGACGACCAAGATAAATCAGGAACTTATTGGGTCACACGCACTACGAGTATCTAAAAGACATAAAATAAGTTTAAGAATTTGATTCTCAAATCAATAGATATAATGTTTCGTTGGACTAAACAAAGGACAAACATGGAATATATTTTGTTGGAATCAAAGCGCGGATGAGCCACATCTCTAATGGAAGAGTTAGACATTATTTGGTTTAGTCATGAACTAACTTGGTTTATTTGTGAACCAAATCAAGAGGTAAATGGGCTAAAATTTGGTTAAGGCATATTGGGTTTGAATTGGGCTTTATCATCAAACCCAATAAGAGGAATATATATATATAATATGATATATATAAAAGTTATGTATAGATTTTTTATATACATATTGATATATATAAAAGTTATATATAGATATTATATATATATATATACTTGGAGAAGTAAAGAGATAATTATTGAATTGTATTATTTTCTTTCTCCTTCCTCTCCTACTCTCTTTGGTCTGCCACACCCCAAAAGACTTCTTCCCTTTTTGTTGCCGAAAACCACAAGGAAGAAGACTCTTCTTCCTTTGTGTTTCCTTTTCTTGGATCGCATCTCCTCCGTGCTTGGCTAGTATCGATCGAAGGCGAGACTTGTTGTTCAAGGAGTTGTCTTAAAGAGCTCAGCGTGGATACGAATAGAGACGAGGTTCGACAATATCGCTCTAGTTGATGCTCTTTCCTTTACGCATCATCTGTAAGGTATACCTAGAGTAAAGTTATTCTTAAAAGTTTTATTTTATCGACCATGTATGCATGAGATGTATCCTTGTATGCGTGTGGTGTGTATGATTTAATAATTAGTTTTTGTTATTACTATTTAATATCTTCTGCTGTACATGTTTTGCGAAACGTGTTGTGCACACACCGAATCGGGCTACCCAATAGTGGTATCAGAGCCTGATCGTGCTTAGACATGGTCGTAAAATTATTTATGATTCATAATTAGTGTTATAATTAATTTTGAATTTTTTCTGAAATTATTAAGAAATTTCTATTTTAAGAATTTTTCTAATTTGTTAGGAAATTCTAATTTTAGAATGTTTCTAAACTAATTTGAAAAATTAAATTTAGAAATATTTTGTTAATTTAGAAATTATCATTTCTGGAATTTTTTATAATTTTAAGAAATATTCATTTCTGAAAATTTTGGATTTATTAAAATATTCCAATTTTGAAAAGTTTCCTAAATTGTTAGGAAATATAAAAATTGAAAAGATTTAGAAAATCACAGAAAATTCAGATTTGAATTATTCTATATTAAATTAAGAAATATTCATTTCTAGAATTTTCAGATTTATTAAAAATATT
>JBBUKS010041182.1:0-10576 GCA_038050645.1 Hedychium gardnerianum | reverse complement strand
GTCGGGGACAATGCAGGAGCACATGGTGTCCCCTCCTGAGGGTGAGTCCTCTTCTGTCAAATCCACAATCTTGAGCAAATGCACTTCCATGTCGTCCACCGTCAACTTGGTTACCTTGTTCAAAGACGCTTGCAACATGGTGTCGGCTACAACATGGTGTCAACAACCATCAGCTTGATCATCCGCCGTCAGTTAGATATCAAAAATATCTAAGGTATAAAATCTTACCCAATGAAGCTTGAAGGGGAGTCGGGACTAGGCTCTGCCCAAATAAGTGAAGCAGCCCCTCCTCAAGAAGAAAGTTGCTATCAAACTTCAAATCCTGCACCTTCTCAGTTGAGTTGGAATAGCCACGCTCCAGGTGCTAATTCTTCAGGGAAGGAGATTCGGGCAACTCGAGTTGCCACCTAGTGGGCCATGATACCGGGCTCGAGGGTCTCATAAGGAAGAATTGTGGCATTCATCCCTTATGTGAAGACGAGAGGTTTTTCAAGAGAGTGAGTCCCGGTCGGGCCGAAAAGATAAACACTCTATCTTCCATTTTTTTCAAGAAGAAGAAATAATGGAAGATTCGAGGAGATAGAGGAATTTGGTACAAACGAAAGAGAATGCAAGCACCGACTAGGTGTCGAAAGGAGTTCGGACAGAGTTGTGACAAAGGGATGCGAAAATACTAGGAGACTTGTGCAAAAAATGGATGGATAGGAAAGTGAATGTCGCTCTGCATATGGTTTCTGAAGAAGGTCACGTAGCCAGGCGGGGGACAATCAGGGGCGGTCGCTGCCATTAGGGATGATCAGTTGATGATCATCTGGAATCTCGTAAGTAGTCCTTAATCTCTCCAAAGAGTCATTTGTAAAACTAGACTCAATGGGTTTGTACCATGGCGCGGAAGAACTAGCAGCCATGGAAGGAGAAGACACTAAATGCAGGAGAGCTAGCGCCAGCAGGCAGTGGACAATGAAAAAACTATCGCGCAAAGGGGACAACTTATGATCAAAGGAAGGCTGGAGCGCTGGAAGGTAAAGAACGAGGCCTCCAGCGAGCACAGAAGGCAAAGGCGAGACCTTGAGGATGAAGATGAAACAAGCAGCAGACACGGAAACGAAAACAAAGTAAAGGCATAGGCATCCTCCATGCGACCTAATATACCCGTGCCCACTCGATTGCAGTCGTAGGATGAATTGATAGCCCTAAGGCAGGATGGACTCTCAACCATTAGATCTAGCTTGAGAATAACGTTAAATCCCTGTAATCATTGCAGTCTCGGCGGCTCTTCGTCTTCTGCGCAGATGATCACATCACAATTAAAACGACATAACCTCATAAGCACGATGACACACGCAAGGCTTAAGGATCGAGGCAGATTGTGCATAACGTGCATTTAATAGGCGTGATCGCATTTAAAGATGTCGATCTCACAAATTAAAACACAAATCTTGTTGAGGTCACGATTAAAAAGAAAGTGGTCACGTGGACAACGTAGTCGGACCCTAATTTGACTACACAAAACAGTCAGTCAGTCGGACTCCCACCTCCTTTGACTAGACTTGAAGGGGAGATATATGATACGAGAGGTAATCAGAGGATGCCACATGGCTGAGAAGTCAATACAAAGTCAACTAGCCGGTCGAGGTGTCATAAGCGCGGGTCTAGTTCCTGAGCAGAATCCCACCTCCGTACAGCCCGGGCTACCAATAGCCCCCAACTCCTCGGACTCCCGGCTACCAATAGCCATCGACTCCTCGGACTCCCGGCTACCAACATCCCCCGGCTCCTGGAACTCCAGGCTACCAACAGCCCCTACTCCATGCTACCAACAGCCCCCGGCTCCTGAGACTCCCTGCTACCAATACTCCCCGGCTTCTCGCAACCCCGGTTCTCCCTACTTCGCCGATGCCTCTTAATCCTTCAGCACCCGTAAAACTCTCCGCACAACTTGTAATCGATAAACCATTGCCAGCGGAGGACGTGGGCAATGTAACCGTTACCTTACTGTCAACGTGAGAAAACGTGACTATTTTCTCCGAGTAAAAGGCTGATAAATGGGATAACATCGCGGGAGATGTGGGAGAGAGGAGGACGTGGAGTCCCATGTTGAAGACTCTATAAAGGTCTACCTACCTCTACAGGTAAAGGTACACACACACATACTTGGACAAATCCTAATTCTTCATGATCTTTCTTGCTCCACCTGAAACCTAACTTGAGCGTCGAAGTAACAACGCCGGGGAACTCCCTGGTTGTCCCTCTAACCTCTTCCCTTTGATCTCTTCTTGCACAAGCCTCGGCGGATCTCTCTACGGTCTTCTCCTTGTTCGGGGATTAACGGTTAAGTCAACATCGATGTAAACTCACCAATGACTCACTCATCGGCGTTCCCGGACAGGATCAAAGTTGATTAATTATTATTTCATTATTTTATATATTTTATTCAATTATTTACATTATTATTTTATTGAGCCTTAGTTTAAAACCCTAAAATTCGAATGTAAGCCTCCAGAGCTATCTTGATGCTCTTATAAGAGATTTCTCCACCTCTGACATTTTGCTGAAAAGGAGAAAGATAAAGGATTCCAAGAGTAATCTACCAAAAGGATCATACGCCGTAAACTAGGAGCCTGGGGGATGTTGAACCACGTTATATCACCTATGTCTCAGTGTGTAGTATATGCTTGTTTCTTTATATGTTTTATGCTACTAATTGTGATTTGTGACCTTACTGAGGTCGCAACAAGAGAAAAGGATTTATATATGCAGACATGTTATTCACCCCTCCTCTCCAGCTCTATCATTTATCTATTATCACCATGATTCAACAAGTGGTATTAGAGCGAAACCATTTAGAAAGACTAACTGCCAACTAAACAATTAATTTTGAGGTGAAGGAATCTAGAACATCATGGCCATAACTAGCATTCATCGGCAAAAATTTGGGGGTGAATTCTTAATGCAGAAATGCAGGATGGTTGCATTCTTCAAAACAAAATTTGAAATTATGCTTATTATAAAACATAATTTTGAGATGCCCGGAGATATAGACGGATATGAATTGGAGGAACATTGATGGATTAAGAAGCAAAAGGGGAAGTTCATGGCAAATGATTGTTCTTCCTACTTAGGAAATTAATAAGATTGGAGCATACCAATCAATGTAAGAGATATGAGAAAAATTAATAGAACTTCATGAATGCACAACAAAACTAGTCAAACAAGACCTCCTATGAACTCAAATCAACAGCTTGAGAATAGAAAAAGGAGAAATTATGACAAAATTTCATGCCAGGCTCAAGAAACTAATTGCAATTTTAGATAAGCTTGGTGAGACAATGTCTAACTGAGACATTAAAGTGTGCTATAAATGCTTTTCCTAAAACACCTTGGTAGTATCTATTAGTTGATTCATTTTACATATAAAAAATTATTGAGGTAAGTAATTTAGAATATATTTTTAGCCAATCGACAAGCCTAGACTCATAGGCCTACCAACTAGAGAAGAAATTTACATGAGACATAATCTAGCCTCAGCAATAACACAAAAGAAGATCATCCGAAATCCTAATCAGGTTCTTCCTCAATGAAAAGGTTATTTGGTAAGAAAAATGAGAAGAATGGTTAAGAAATTACTGAGGAAAAGAAGGGCAACAAAAACGTAAAGTGTTTTCAGTGTGATGAAGAAGGTCATACAGAAGACCAATGTCGGTAATTAGAAAAGGAGAAGAGAAAAGACAAGGTCAAAGCTAAACCCAAGGTGAGGAATCTAAAGGTCACCACATAGCACCACACATTGTCCTCCTCAGGCAAGGAGATGGATCACAGGACCAATATTGCCTTCATGGCAATAGACGGGTAAGTGACTAAATTGGCACCTTATCTAATGAAGATGAAAATCATGGGATCTTAAGTGAAGGGGCACCCTATGAGTCAAACGACATGGTATGTGAGATAAAAAAAATTACCTTCACAAAAGTTGTATTAGATAGAAAAATTACCTTCACAAAAATTACTCACAAGATAAATAGAAAAGATAAATCTCTTTAAGATAGAGAAAACAGATTATTAGAAAATATATATATATATATATAATATAATTTTTAATTTTATAAAATATATTACTATGGATTAGGTTATTATCTATATAAATATAGTTTAATTTTAAATTGATTAAAATAAATCTAAATTCAATTCAATTTAAATTAACTTGATCATGCCATGTCGGATTTTAACTAATCCTAAATTAACTTTTACTCAATATCAAACATTTTATAAGATAATATCAAAATTTGACTTAACTTTCAACATCTCAAAGATAACTCAATAATAAATATATATAATAATCAAATATTAATAAAAATATTTTTTAATTAATATATTTATATTTAAAAAAGTACCAAAACCACATCGCCATGGTATGATACAGTAATAAAACCGTATTGTTCTGGTCATAAACATAAACTTCGACATGACTCGAAATTTTAAATATTAGTTGCAAGTGCAACAAAGTCTAAGAAGGTGTTTGGCAAAGAAAGTCCTAATGGGTCAAGAACTAGATGCTTGGTAAAGGAAGCCCCAACGGGTCAAGGATCATACGCTGGGTAGAGGAAGTCTGTCACCAATGACCGGACATTAGACATAAGAACGAAGTCTTGAAAGCGAGAAGCTTCTTGGCAAAAAGTCCAAAAGGTCTTTAAAACCTTTGGGCACCAAGGCAAGTCAAGACTTGAATTTTGTGGCAAGAAGGAAAGCACCAACTCAAGTTGGAGCAATCGGAAAGATTGTATCAGTCAACTAATTGGACATATCAGTTGACTACGGAAGTCGACCAAATAAGCTTCCATTCGCTTAGAGTTGGAGGTAGTCGATCAAGAAAGTCGACTATTATGCATCAATTGACTAGAATGACCATAGAAGTCGACTAATTGTTAGAACCCCAAGTGATGGAGCCACAAGTGTTTTACTGTGTTATCAAATAAGGTTAAATTGGGTCTTGCTTGTGATTCTTAGATGTATGTATAAGTGTACAAGGACTTAGAATAACACATAGGTACCCGATGGCTCAGGATCCGGTGGAGTACGACGAAGGGTGGTATGGGACACCGGAGGGATCGGAAAGGATGAGAAGCATTGGAGATGGCAAGACCTTGGCAGAAGACGCAAGAGATCGAGAAGAATGACACAGGAAGGAAGCCGATGGGATTAGTGCATCCGACGGACGAGAAATTGCGAAAGAGTACTTTGGCATCCAAGGCACGAGAAGTCGAGAGAAAGCATGCGCAAGGTAAGCTAGTGAGACGAGAGTTGAGTGACTTGTAATCAGACGAGGGTAAACTCAACTCTAGGTAGACTCAAGCATAATCGACTAAGTCAGGAGGGTCAGGCGACCAAAAAAGAATTTATGGTCGACCATATACACAGGATAATCCTTATCTGTCTACAGGATATCGCTAGTGTTAGATCAGTTGACCGGACAACAAGATCGGGCGATCAAAAGCTATGTGGAAGTTGATCCAACGGATGGGATCCGATGTAAGCGGAATCGAGCGACTAGAGTCAAGATCGTGCGACCGGAGAACACGTGGTAGTAGATCCAGAGAAGTTATCCGAAGATAATCAAGTTTCGGTCGACCAATAAGTCATTATGTCGACCGAAAGGATGCCACATCAACTAAGGGATGAGTGAACACCGTCGAGTGGATCAACTCTATCTGCTACGTCATTGGTTTCCAATCGACCATAAGTGCAACGGCAGCAGCTCGAGCAGAGTCTATAAAAGGAGGCGAGGAGCTCTGTTCAAGAAACAACACACAGCTACGAACAAAGCTCGCATTCAAAGTTCTTTACTTCCTCTCTTGCTTTTGTACTCAAACTGTTGTAAGAGGCTTCTCCGCCTCCGGCACTTTACCGAAGAGAAGAAGGATAGCGCACAGACGTTTCCTGTACATAAGGACTTGGACGTAGCAACCTAGGATTGTGAACCACGTAAATGACAATGCCTCTTTTCATTTATGCTTGCTTTAATTTTATTTAAATTGTGTCCTTGCTAACAAGTTAACAAGAGGAAAAGAATTATATAATTGCAAGTTCGCTATTCACCCCTCCTCTCTAGCGATCCAAACCACTTCCACAACACCAACACTAATGAGTTTAACAATAACTATCCAATTTTTTGTTAGTACAGAAAAATCTATATACATTAGTCAAATCATCACTATCAGTAACTTGATCAATTGGAACGATTGATTTTGTTTAAAAAAAGGGAAGATGTTATTTTCTGCTATAAAAGGGATCTAAGGTAGCTTGAGTCCATCTGAGAAAGTCTCTTATTGTTAAACCTCTGCTTTTAAAAGTGTTAAAGCTTCCAAGACTCTTTTCTCTCTTGATTGTAAGACATTTAAATGCTCGTGTTTGGGATTCTCATCTTGTAAGAAGAGCAAATTGTAACATAGGTTTCTCCACCTTTAGTCTCTTACTAAAATGGAGAACACTTTCTAATAATTTTTTATGTAATGTGTTGTTCCGTTCTTATTAACTTTGTTTTGTAGAAGTTTTAATCAAGTATTCATCCCCCCTCTACCCTCTCCGCGATCCTGCACACTAATGGAATGTAGCTTATTCGTAAGACTTGCCCAATAGTGGTTCAACACTCTGCAACAAAACACCATCAATTCCTTTGATGACTTCTCCTCTGATTTCTTGCATCACTTCACTAGCCATAAAAAAATAGCAACAAACCACCTTGAGTTTGTTTAGCTTAAAGCAACATGAGTAGGAGTCGCTCTAAGAATACATTCAACGCTTCACTCGAGTAGCACTAATGGTGTCTTCTATGACACTAGAAATGTGACCAATGCCTTCTCTCAAGACCTCAAAAGGAGATTTCTTCTGGTCTCTAGTGAAGAGGTCCCTATTCAACTATGACAAACTTCTCGGCTAAGACGAAAAGTATATCAATGTCGAAGAAGAGTACAAACGGAGGCAATAGTAGGTTGTTGTCCGACTAATCTAAAGGGTTAAAGAAGAGCAAAATATCGACCCCTATTGGGGGTCAAGGGCGCTTCACCACTTACATGCCCTTGAAAGAGTCCAAGAAAAGGGCACTACACATCTGCAAGGAGGATCAAGTGTTGCTCCGTCTCTTGGGTTCCGAGAAAGGACCCAAGTGTCACCAATCCAGCCTCTTCTACTCATTCCATTGCGACTATGGCTATTCCACACAGGACTACCAACAATTTGGGAAGGAGATCGTGGGCCATCAATTCCGGTCCACATATAAGGTCTCATCTGGTCTTGGGGGGGCATTCTTGGGAGGGAGGTCGAGTAGAGTATCAAGATCCCTGAGAGTGGACTCACAAAGGTGAAGATCTATGCCCGTGATTGAAATGATTCACTTAAAAGGGCAACTCGGTGCATGAAACTCCCGCCAATATGGGTCCCGGGGAAGGGTCAGACCATATTGGATGTATTATATGCAATTTTATCCTGCATTCTAAGAGGTTATTTCTATGACTAAAACTTGTAACTACAAGGTCACACAACAGCAACTTTATTATTGTGCCAAGGCTCCCCTTAGCGGGATGATTCACTTACTCGAAAAAAAGAGAAATGCCTAGTAGACAGGGGAACGCTTATCAACATGATCTTAAGGAGCTAATTAAAGGCCAACCTAGCTCTATACTTCTTAAAGAGTATGTAAGTGTTCGATTCATATTAATTATGAAAACAAGGGCTTCTCTTATAATGCAAGACTTCAGATTTGACCCTTTTGGCCTCACGGATTGAGTTGATTTTGGCACAATTTATTTTAGCGCTATTAGAGGTTCGCCCAAGTCGCATGATTGGTCTTATATTCTCTCCTAGACTTAGAGGTCATCCTATGTCTCGAGGTCAAGCTTTATTATCTCTTTGACCTCAAAGGTTCACTCAAGTCATGAGATTCATCTTCTTATATTCTCCCAAGTCTCAGAGATCCGCCTACGTCTCAGGATCGAGCTTTATTATCTCTGACCTCAGACGTCCGCCAAAAATATGCCCAAGGTCCACCCAAGGATCAAATCAATCTTCTTTATTATACACTCTCCCCGACCTCAAAGATCCATCGAAGGTCACGGAATTAAGTTGATTTTTTTATTATACATGTTGCCTGACCTCAAAGGTCTGCCGAGGTTACGGGATTGAGTTACTGTTCTTTATTATATGTTCTCCCTGACCTCAGAGGTCCATCCAATGTCATGGGATCAAGTGAGCCTTCATTATTATATACTCTCCCCGGCCTTAAAGGCCAACCCAAGGTCACCGGATCAAGTTGGTCTTTTTTATTACACACTTTTCATGAATTTATAGATCCGCCCAAGGTCACGTAATCAAGTTGGTCTTCTTTATCATACACTCTACAGGACATTAGAAGTCTACCCAAGGTCGTGGGATCAACTAGACCTTCTTTATTATACTCGCCTAAGATCATAAGATCGAGTTGGTCTTCTTTTTTATACACTCTCCCCGACCTCAGAGGTTCATTCAAGGTCACGAAATCGACTTGGTCTTCTTTATCATACACTCTCCCCAAGCTCAGATGTCCGCCCAAGGCCATGTGGTCAAGGTCTTCTTTATTATATTCTTTTCGACCTTAGAGGCTCGCCCAAGGTCACGAGATCGAATTGGTCTTCTTTATATACACTCTCCTTGACCTTAGAGGTCCGCCTAAGGTCGCGGGATTAAGTTGGTCTTCTTTATCAGTTTTCTCTATTATACACTCTCTGACCTCAAACTCTCCTCAACCTCAAAGGTCCTTTCGAGTCGCAGGATCGAATTGGTCTTCTCTATTATTTTGTCCCTGACTTTGTTAGTCTTCCAAATTATAAAATCGAGTGATCCTACTCATTACTCCCTCCCCAACCTTATTGGCCTTCTAAGGCATGGGATTGAACGACTTTCCTTATTGTCTTTATCAAGCTAGTCTCCAAAATTAGGGGACCATTCCCTAAACTTTATTTACTATGGGACCGACTTAGGTAAAAACTAACAATATCTTTTTCTATACAAAAAGGCGGAAAGACAAGAAAACACAAGAACACCTCAATTCATTCCTTTCAAAAGAGGACCTAGTACATATCTATTATATTTTATTACAATATCTTTATCTTCAAAGGCTTCATCTTTGAAAAGGGTGGTCTTCTAGTCAAAACGATATCGAGCAGCCTCTGTCTCGATCGCATGAAGTGTATGAGTGGCATCCAGTTCACCGTCTTGTATACTTATAGCTTTGTCGCATAGGCAAGCTCCTCAAATCCAAATGCCTTTATATCAACGTTGGTGTTTGTCCACCACCCTTGTTGCAAGTGCCAACATTGCACCCCCCCCCTTTTATGTGACCCACTACGTTGTGAGAGCCACCACCTCCAGTTGAAAACGCTCGTCCTAAAAAGGATATGAAAGAGGACGGAAGCGAGTTGATTAAAAAGAATAGAAGAGCATACCATAACCTATATCCTTCAATAGTTGGAAGGCTCCCCATAGGGTGGCAGAGTGGATAACTATCCAAATTGAGAACCCTCAAGTGAAGCTGGTAAGGCCTTTCCTGGTATGGCCCCGTTACTTGCTATCGATTTGCTCTCAGGTTTGTTGGCCACTATGGAGCCTTTGTCGCTCAACGACTATCGACAAAAGATGGGTAGGAGAAAAGAAGTACGAAAACCTACAAAGGCTACCAGAGGCGAAGGAAGGATGGATGTAGAAAGTGAAATGACCCTTATATACACCTCTCTGTTATTTACTTCAGTAGCGAGTACACCTCTTGGAACCACTACGACCCAGGGTCAACAACATGTAGCCTCCTCACCTTGTCAAGCCATTATGAGCTTAGGGATGGTGCTAAATGTGTGCAACATTTGCTCTTTGTACGATCACAACGTTGTATCTAATGGTACAACAAAGGTTTTAAATTTAGAGTCGTGTCAGCTTTTCGAATTCGGACCACAATGATAGAGTTTCGATATCGTGACGTGCCTATACAGTTTCGGTATATTTTTTAATTTTTAAATATAAGTGCATATTAATTAAAAAATAATTTTTATTAATATTTAATTATTGTATATGCTTATTATTGATGTTATATTTCAAGTGTTGAATTCATATTTAAATATTTTCTCATAAGATAATGCATATTAAATTTCAATAGCACCTACAAAAAAGTATAAATTTAAAAATTATTTTAAAAAATTAATAATTCTCAAAATTCAAAATTAAATCTAAAATTATAAAATTATTTAAAATGTGTAAAGATAATTATAAAATTATTTGAAGGTGTTAAATTATTTTTTTTAATGTATTTGTAAAAAAAATTATTTTTTTAATTTTATTTGAAATGTTAAAAATTATATTTTGGAAAAAATTTAGATTATTTAAAATTCACATTCAATTTTCAACATATATTAAAAAAATTTAATTATTTTATTAATTTTTAAAATTATTTTAAAAAATTAAAATCATTCGTCATATTTTATTGTTGGTGCAGGGAGCACCAGAATCAAACCTATGTTTTGATGTTGTCAAAGGGTCAGAGTTAAGTCTTATTGTTATC
>JBBUKS010041171.1:0-10577 GCA_038050645.1 Hedychium gardnerianum | reverse complement strand
ACCAAACAGGGTTTTTGTTGATAACCTTGGATGGATAACCAAGGTTATCAAGAATAACCCCCAACCAAACGCACCCTTAAGGTATAACTTCAACCCACATGACCAAAGAGCCATCTCATCTGCCAAAAATAATTGTAAGTTCTGGCATATAAGATTATATACTTAGCTATATCATATTATAACCTACTAAAAAGTTTGACATGTCATTTTTCCATCTTAGCCATATCATCATATTCAGGAAAGTTACACAGGAATATTATAAGGCTGTTTCAAGATTAATCAAGCAGCATAAGAGAGAAGCATTGTATTCTCTCAGGTACCAAGAAAAATACACTCAACAGTCACAAATACAACCTTTGGCAAATATTCTGTAACAATCATCATCGGACTGCTCTGGGTAACAGCTCCCAGAAATTGGACAACATTTGGGTGTCGTATTTGCTGAAGCAATTCTAGCTCATCCCTAAATGCTCTTCTGCAGAAGGCAGGGAAAGGCTAAATAAGATTTTAAAGCTTTTAAATTTAAATAAACAGTGATTATTACAAAGGAAAATAGATATCAACATGTAAAGCATCATAAAGCATAGATATGCAGGACCAACCCACAATTTATCCTCATCAGTGATCATATCTTCATTAAACTTCTTAACAGCAACTTGAATTCCACGCCATGTTACTATACGAAATGTCCCCTAAAGATTTTCATAATAAAAGTTTGTTTAATATTGGTTTAAATGCAAACTCCAGCAATGTTACAGAAACAGGCTATTTAGGACATCTACTATGGAGCCATAGAGGCAATTTAGTTATGAATTCGAATGTCTGCTGATTTACTTGAGAAACATGCAGATATATGAATACAGAAAAGATCTATTTTGCTCAAGGGAACCGATGTCAAACCAAAACCAGGATAAGAGTGCTTAATGTATAAACAATAATAACTATATTATGTACAAACTTATTATATTATTTTTATAAGCAAGGTTTATAGTTCTGTTCTGTGATGGAATGATACAGTTTCGGTACCTTAATATGCAAACACTCTCCAAGAGCCAAATCATGCTGGAATAATTTTGGACAAGTTTTACCATTCTAACTCCCTTCCATTCTGGTTGTTTGCTTAAAAAAAATATGGCTCTAGCAATTTCATGGTCAATTAAATTAAACTTTTGGCAAAACAAGTTAAAGAAAAAAAAACACAACAGATATGTCAACATGTTGGCTATAAATATGAACTATACAATATTAACTAATACCAATATATCATTAACTAATGCTTATTAATTATTATATATTCTAACTATGAAGTTATAATTCTAATTAACTTAAAGTCACTAGATTATCATTTTAGTTGTAAGACGAGTTATTATCATTTAGAAATCAAAAAGGAGTTTGAAATCTGAAGTTAGGGTAAGAACTAAGGAATACCTCTAATTGCAGCAGCAACATTTGAATCATTGGCCTTTATAACACAAATGGATAAAGAAGAATGAAGTATTAAATAGATGTTTGGATGAGAAAACAATACTTTTAGGGCTACAGGATACCAACTTTCATATAATGGATGGTACATCAAATTAGGAAGATTAGCACTGCAGTGCATCTCATTTAGCAGATAAAGCTACTATTTGATCAAGTTGAATGAGATAAAAGTTTTAATACCTTGGTTATCTCAATGCTGTTGGTGAAATCAAGTTCGCTTGGGTCAATCTCGTATTCAGGGACTTCACGAGCATTCTCGACATGCATGGGAGCGACCTAATCAAGAGGCAAAGCAGCATAAACAAGGATACATAGAGGATAAAAGCTTATTAGAAGAATAAGCTCATCAAACAACCAGTATATAATTAAACATAACTTGCACAGCATACCCTAAGTTTGGCACCATGCTTCTCCAAAAGTTTAATAACTTCCCTGTTTTTGTAGTGTATTGCATCTGCAAGGGGCTGCAAATGAAAGAGGAAAAAAAAATTGTGATGTATATGATTTCCTTGTGCATTAGCAAAAGTTATATGTCTATTTAATTGCAGAGTGGTTTCAAAGTCAATAAGCATTCAATGTAAGTTAAATCTAATGGTCACATCATCATCTAGCTATGTTTTTCCAAACTATTTGTCGTCAACTACATAGATTTACCATTCCATTAAGCTCTCTGGAATGCTATATCACCGGTAATATTCAAACCAATTAAATTATTTTTATTATATTAATTAAAAATAAGGGGAGCCTTGGCGCAATAGTAAAGTTGTTGTGCCCAGAGGTCACAGTTCGATTTGCGAAAATAACCTCTTGCAAAGTAGGGTAATGTTGCATACAATAAACCTTTTGCCGGGACCCCACTTTGACGGGAGCTTCCACTAGACTGCCCTTTTTTATATCAATTAAAAAAAGTTTACCTCCCTCTATCTCTTATAATTTCAACTCTAATCAATTAGACTCTTCTAGCTCTATAATTCATTAATTGTCTTTGAGCATCTTCACACCATTTTAATTTATTTCCTCTCCTTTTATCATTTGTATTGGCACATTAAAGTTTTTAAAGAACCTAAAGGGCACGCCACAATTTGAAATTTACCAAAGGACACATCTATTTCCTGAAATAACCTTCGTCTATCTTGCTTCTGTTACCACTCAAGCCATCAGTCGATTGAGTAATCGATTGCAACGAACTGCAATCAACTAGAGTTTACCTAGTGGATTGCTCTACAAGCAATAAACGTTTTGGATCATAGTTGGCAAGGTTGTTATGAGAAGCATCAACAACCTTGGCCCTAAATACCTAGTGGTCTAGTGGTTAAGGTTGACCAAGAGCTTCGTAGATTGCTTAAGGAGCAAGACTCACATGATCAAGTGGATTGTTAATTTAATAGCTTGAAGATCCAGAGCGAAGTGAACTCAAAGGTAAAGGCGGAGGATAGTATAGAGCAAGCTTGAAGGATTTAGTGTATATGAGAGACCAAAAGCCTAGTGAAATGAACTTAAGGGAGAGAAGCATCGACAACATTGAAAACTTGAAAATATACGAGTTGTGAGATATTACGATTAACTATAATTTGGAATTTGGGTTGTTTTTTGAATAGAGTCTATCTAGTGGTTTGCTCTACCAAAAATATGCATTTCAGGTCGTAGTCAGCATTTCAGTTTGTTCTCGAATTAAGTCAGGATCCTTAAAGACCAATCAACTAGGTAATCAACTGTTCTTGGGCTTCAATCAACTAAAGAGATATTCAGTCAACTAAAGAAAGTATCTGTTGAAAGAATATCAAATGCTCACCATCTTTTAAGCTAAAAAAATGTTTTAACTATATAAACTGTAAAGCGTGGCCAAAGTAGTTAGTGCTTGAAAATAAAGAGAAATTTCTAGGGTGCATAATGAATCAGTGGAATTTGACATTTAGGTGAAAACTCTCTAGGAAGCTCCAACAAGTTTCAATCTTAGATTTTTGTCATACTCTAGAATATTCCATCCTCTTCCAAAAAGTGTAGAACCCTCCTTCCCTCATTGTAACTGAAGATGAATCCCTGTGGCACAAGGTTCATCCATGTGAAGTCCGCCTCAAACGAAGTGTCAGAAAGTGAATTAGTTTGCTCCAGTGTGGTGCTAAATAAGCACTGTTAGGTTATTCATTCAAAAATAAAAATAAAAATAAAAAATCACCAACGAACCACACAAAAAACTTAACTAGTATCGACAATTACGGAGAACTGAGACTAGAATCAACACTGAGTTAGAGATAGAAAAAAAAAACTTTCTTCCAAAAGAGCCATTTTTTTTGGTAGACTATGAAAAAAAAAAAGGTAGGGGAATCGACACAACGTAGTACCGTGCTGCCCCAGCGGTCCTGCGTATCGACGTCAGCCCCCTTGCGTATCAGAAGTTCGACGACGTCGGCGTACCCCTGGCACGCCGCGACGTGCAGCGCGGTGCGCCCATCGATGTCCTTGAAGTCGACGTTGGCGCGGGACCCCAGAGCCTCCCTAATCCCATCCAGATCGCCTTCATTAGCCAGAAACATGAGACGGATGCCCGAACTGATACCCTCGGGGATCTGTGCAGCCTCCGCGGTGAAGAGGGCCTCGCTGCCGTCGCACTCCGGGGCGAGCGACGACTGCTTACCAAGGGCAAACCGCGCTTCGGCGTTCGCCTCCATTGAACGAATCGACGCTTTCTACAGAGACCTTCCCGGGATCGAGGGATCAAACCCTAGGATGAGATTTTGTGGGAGAACGGTAAGGATGCGACTCTAATTGAGGACGACGATGGTTAGGAATGGGAAGGGGTCGTTGAAGGTGACTGGACGACGAAAATCTGAGAAAATTTCATTTTGCACTCCACCCCACCCTCCCCCAAATTTGTTATCTTTTAAAAAACACCCTGAAATTATTAAAATAAAATTTTAACCCGTATTGTTATATTTTTAAAAATTAAATAAATAAAAGGGTGTCCTTTTTTAAAGTTCTTGGCATTTTAAAATGCAGCATTTTTTAGTTAAAATTGTTCTAACTTCCAAGATCACATAATTTTGGTCAAAATTGATCATGTCGATATAGTTCAATGATAAAATACTTTAAGATTATCACAGGACGAGCAGATGATTATTACATAAAATTTTGTCACCAAAAGGTCTAAAGGTCAATCTTTGGCAGCATAATATTTGTCAAGTTTCTGTCGTCCTCTATGCAATGGTCACTGTTCAAAGGCTAGTAATCACTCGTGATTTACCTCCCTTCCAGATAGTGGAGGGTCACCCTGGAGGGACCGTCGAGATGACGATTTTATCTTTTGCCATCAATGATAAAATACTTTTAAGGAATAATAAGAGGATTAAAATTAGACAAAAATTAATAAGGATCACATTTATTATTAAAGTCAAATGGCTACTCTGACCTACCCAAAATACTCTTATATTATCGGATCATTCGGCTATCATTCGGCCATGTAGAAGCTAGCAACTAACTTCTATATGTAGAAACTAGCATCTAAATTTTACGACAATAATTTTATATCATTTTGATTTTACTTATTTGAGTGATAATTTAATTAAAATAATATTTCAACGAGCAAAATAAATTATTGAGACTATGACATTTATTATATTTTAAATAAATATTATCTGATTATAATTGACCGTGTATAAATTAGCTTCTGTACATTATAGAAGCTATATACTAGCTTCTACAACAGTGACTTTTATATTATTTTGATTTTGCTTTTCTAAGTGAAAACTTGATTAAAATAATATTTCAACGAACAAATCAAATAATGGGGACTTTATGACACTCATTACATTTCAAATGAATATAATATAATCATGATCGAATGTGTAGAAACTAGCATGTAGCTTCTGCAATGTGTAGCAACTACCGGCTAACTTCTACACGTTGTAGAAGCTAGCCGGTAGCTTCTACACATTATAGAAGCTACATGTTAGCTTCTGTTGGTGCAATCAACCTCTAGGGTTTGATATTTGATAATATACCTAAGTCTGGTCAGTTTGACCAAGGGTTGATCCAAACAAGACCTGATGTTTGAATGTGCGTAAAGTATAGTTAGGTCAAAGTTGATCAGATGACTAGTAAGAAGAAGTCTAGTCATGACCAGATGACTAACAAAGGAAGTCCTAACTGGAGATTAAACAAAGAAAAGTCCAAGTGAGTGAAGTTAAGCCCTGGTGAGTGAAACCAGGAGGTAAAAGTCCTAATAAGTGAAAATAGATCCTAATGAGTAAAGCTAGGTCCTGGTGAGTGAAGCTAGGAGGAGAAAGTCCTAGTGAATAAAGTTAGGCCCTGATGAGTAAAGCTAGGAGATGAAAATCCTAGTAAGTAAAATTAGGTAGTGAAAATCATAAAGGAGTGAACCATATGTGATGAGAAGTGTTGGGGGAGTCCGACATGGGTGCGTGCTAAAATATGTTTCGTAAAAATGTATAGCGGAAGACAAAAATAATAATACTTCCTAATTATTACAATACACACACTACACGCATGCAAGGATACAACATGGCTAGACATGATCATAAAATTAAATTTTACGAATATGAAATCATTCTAGGTATACCTGACAGATGACACGAAGAGGAAATGATAACAACCGAGCGACGCTCTCGAAGCTTCGCCTCTATTCGTATCCATGTCGAGTGATCTTCAAAATAACTTCAAAAGTCATGAATTTCATCCTCGTGAAAGGTACTAGCCTTGCGTGCGAAGACAGAATTTGGTGTCCAGCGGCGTACGCAACCAAACGACACCAAACAGAGAGAGACGTAACTCCAATGGCAAAAACCAAGTTGTTGCCCACCCGAAAAACCTGTTGTGAACAGGTCTTTCCAGAGCCTTCTAGTGTCCAAAATTCGCTAAGAAATAGGTAAGAGGTACCCCTAGATGTCAGGTATCCGATAGCAACGTTTGTTCATCGAAAATAGAGCGAAAGGAGGCCGGGAAGGGGACAAACCGTCGGCGGACAGAATCTATCCGTCGGGTTTGTTGGCTTGGCGCGGCGACAATTGGCCGGAGGTGACACCTTCGGGAGCTCCTATTGGCCGGAGAGGAAGTGTTGGCCGATGGGGAAGAGTGGCCGGAGTTGTGGTGGCCGACAGACCAAGGAGACCGGTTCTCCTTGGTGTGGTGGTCGGCGGCACAAGAGAGGGAGGAGAGGAGAGAAAGAATAGGTTTTCCAAAAACCTATTCACTAATAAAAATTATTTTAAATTTTTCTCTTCTATATCATTATAAATATCTCTTAGATGGGTTGGAAGAGAAAGCTCAAACCCGACCCAATAATCCTTAATCAAAACTTAATTCATTAAAGTCTTGACTTAGTTCAAAATCAAATCAACTTGGTTTAATGATTAATCTCTTCTAATTAAAAATCAAGCCAACTTGGTTTAATAATTAATCTCTTCTAATTAAAAATTAAACCAATTTTGGTTTATAATTAAACCAAAGAGGGTTCAACTTGTCTTCAAAAGACATGGCACATCAGTGCTTTCATCGCATAACTTTGATTTTCATATTTTCCCTTCGTCTGGTCCAAACAAACTTAGTCTCTCTCGATCTGAGAATGCAATTCTCAAACTCATTTCAAATCTTTCAGATAAACTCGTAGTGTGTGTTGTTATGTTTGAGATGTGTCCTAAGATAATTGTCTTATGGTTTGTACTATTTATATGATAAATATAGATTCATTATCCGAGTGCATATTCTTTATGTGTTTGAATTGGTGTTAAACTCATTTACTAAATGTCTGCAATACGATTCATAGCATGAGAGAATTTGTGATTCGATCACAACTAGTGAGCGTCTCTACATGTGTAATTATGAATGTATTGAAATTTTCCCTAGTCAACGAATTGATGTATTCGAACATCATCAAATTCTATAAGACTAGCACGGGTTATACTCCTTCGTCTAACCAAGTAGTTGTTACTCACTGGATGGAGACATTGGGATGTCAAGAGTTAAACGTGGATGCTAGTTATGGTAACTAGTTCATTAGAGTGACCTGTTGTAAGACTTCATATGGTTATCTACATATATAGATATGTCTGTGAAGTTCTTACTGCAGCTCGAGTGTAAGTTTCCTTTGACTTGAGGTATTCAAGTCACCTTGGTCATGAAAGTTTATGCTTTGACATCTTAAGAAAAGCATCTCCTTGGAGATGTGAACCCGAGATGATTGGGTATAAGTCGAAGTGCCTGAAGGTATTTGGATAGCCCATAGAGGAGTCACCACTCCTTGCGAGAAGACGTATACCCTATGACCATTTGTCAAGATTGTTACTCAAAGTCTTTGGCCAAAACATTACATGTTAAGAGTATTGGACTCTTAGACACATGCACGAGTAATTAGAATCCACATGACAAGTAAATATGACTTGGGCTAGGTGTGACGTAGTCATCCTAGTGGGGACAGATACAACAGATCATGTCCTGAATTAAGTGGGTATAAGACGAGTGAAAGGAACGAGACACGATTAACTATAGTTGTTGAAAGGGTTCAGAACTAGTTCTGGGATCAACTGTGATTTTTTGATTAATTAAGGATCATGATGTATTAGTTGATGTCACTCATGATCGATCCATAATTAAATAGTTAATTATGGACGGTCAAGATAAATCGGAAACCTATTGGGTCATACGCTCTACGAGTATCTAAAAGACATAAAACAAGTTTGAGAATTCGATTCTTATATCAAAAGATATAATGCTTAGTTAGACCAAACAAAGGATAAATATAAAATATATTTTGTTGGAATGGAAGTGCGGATATGCCACATCTATTATGGAAGAGTTAGATCCTATTTGATTTAGTCATGAACCAACTTGATTTAGTTGTGAACCAAATCAAGAGGTTAATGGGCTAAAATTTGGTTAAGACAAGTTGGGTTTGAATTGGGCTTAATCATTAAACCCAATATATATATATACACTTGGAGAAGTATAAAGATAATTATTGAATTTTATTATTTTCTTTCTCCTCCCTCTCCTCCTCTCTTTAGCTGGCCACACCCCAACATGGTTCTTCCCCTTTTGTTGCCAAAAATCACAAGGAAGAAGACTCTTCTTCCTTTGTGCTTCCTTCTCTTGGATCACATCTACTCCGTGCTTAGCTAGTATCGATCGGAGGCGAGGTTTGTTGCTTAAGGAATTATCTTGAAGAGCTCGGCGTGGATACGAATAGAGGCGAGGTTCGACAATGTCTCTCTAGTTGATGCCCTTTCCTTTACTCATCATCCGTAAGGTATACCTAGAGTAAATATTATTCTTAAAAGTTTTATTTTATCGATTATGTCTGCATGAGATGCATCCTTGTATGCGTGTGGTATGTGTGATGTAATAATTAATCTTTATTATTACTGTTTAATGTCTTCTGTTGTGCATGTTTTGCGAAACGTGTTAAGCACACACTGCATCAGGCTACCCAACACTCAAGATAGAATTTTTGACTAGCTTGTACCGTGAAGATGAAAGACTCAAACTTATTGAATCTTTTGTTTACGTTAACCTCAATTAAATTATAAAAATGATGTATTCTAGTACCTGTTCTTAGAGTTGGATCATACCATGAACATCTGAATAATATACACCTTTTTAAAGATAAAATAGGATACTCAACCTCCATGATTTTCTCAAGTCTACCATAATAATCAAATTAAGTATCATTGTTGTTTGTGGATCCTTTACACAAATACCAAAATTATATATAAGCCTTTGTGAATCGACGTGAAATTTGAAATCATTAACATAATAACCTGAGTAGACTGTTATATTACGGAGAGGTTCTGATGCAAGATTTTTTATTCTTTTATCTTGCACATTTGAGATTCTACGATCGTTCACCTATAATAGTAGTTAAGATATAAATTAGAAGTACATATAATATAGTTGCATTGTAATAATTAATTTAATTGCAAACTTACATAAATTTGAAATCAAAATGTAAATTCATCCTCTAACTTGTGATCGACCTCACTTGCACTTATTGATGAATTTTGTAGGTGTAGTTGTTGTACGTACAAGCTGTCAACATAGGTAATTTGAAGACATATTAGATAACATGTCAAATATATGGAAAGTTATATATGTTTATATACTTGAACTATTACCTTATGTATGGTTTGACCTCTTCACAGTTCAGCAGTATATATGTCCTGGCAGAATGATATTCTTGATCATTTAACCGTCTAGAAATAGTTGCACCCATCATCTTACCAGAAAACTTGAAAATAAAAAGCATCTCTAGTTCAACCAGTTGAGTATCATCGGAATTTCGAGAAACTTTACGATTTCTAGTTTGCACATTATTGGAAAAATAATAAGAGTAGAAAGAAGATGCTTTTTCGACCAAATATGCGATATATATTGATCCCTTAACTCTTGCTTTATTATGAATATTATTCTTTAATTTCCTCAAAACCCACTCAAATGGATACATCCATCTGTATTGCACAAGACCACCTAGTTGTGCCTCATTAGGTAAATGAACAGGCAGATATTCCATTGAATCAAAAAAACTAGGTAAAAATATACGCTCAAGCTTATAGAGTATCATTGGAATGTCTGTCTGAAGCCAAAGCATATCGGATGTCATAACTGTACGACCGCTTGGGCCGACTAGAGGGGATGAATAGCCTGCAATAAAATATTACAACTTTCTTTTGCTTCTAGCTAAGCAAAGACACACACATTAATTAAACATAAAAATAGAAGAGACACAGAAGTTACTTGGTTACAACCTGGATGATTGTTAATCCAAGACAATGAAAGCACTAAAAACTCCTTCATGAAGGCGGAGTAGCCTCTTACAGTCTTTGAAAGCTCAGACAACGAAAAACAAAACTAGGAAATTGAATACAGAGTGTGTTATTCTAAACAGGAGGACACAACCTCTATTTATAGCAATATGGTCGAAATGACCATTTTGTTGATGTGACACTCTCGGGGGCGCCTCCATTAGCCTGAGTCATGATCCACAACAATGGTCTACTGATCTGACAGTGCTGGGGGCTCCTCCAAGCGTTGGGGGTGCCTCGGATCAACTGACGTGCCATCCAACTCCTTATCCACTGCAACGAGTG
>JBBUKS010041161.1:0-10578 GCA_038050645.1 Hedychium gardnerianum | reverse complement strand
TTACCAAATTTTCCAGATCTGATGCATGATTCATCAAAATCAAAACATTGTTCCAGATGCATGATTCATTATTTAATAAAGTAAAGCGTTTGATTTAAGATTTAATTTTCTAATTTATTAATTTGATTTCTCCCTCTCTTCCTCTTGTGTCTTTCGGACAAACACAACAAACACATTCAGTCAACCCTAATCTTTTTTCGTTTCTTCTCCGTCAGACGCAACCATCTTGATGCCGAGATTTCTCACTCTTGAGGTTAGCAATTGGTTCAAAATTGAATTAACTAAACTGATTTAATTTAAATCGAACAAATATTTTTTTTTTCAAACTAACTGAACTGATCGAACTTTTCAATAATAATCAAACAAACCGAACCGATAAAACATTAATTAATTTGATTTTTCACCGGATTAATCGATTTTTTAAATAATAATACATTTTTATCCGATTTTAAATATAACATGATCAAATCGTGTCACTTGATAAAAATATCAATTTATCCGGTTTAATTGAATTAGGAGTTTTAAAATCGAAACCAAACCGAATTATCTGAAATAATCGATATTTTTTTTAAAAAAATAAATTTCTGAAATAATCAAACCGAACATTTAAATTCGATTGATTCGATTGGTTAATTCGATTTAATCTAATTTTTGCTCAATTCTACTCACTTTTCAGAATATTTCCTATTGATTCAAAATTGAATCGACTAAACCAATTTAATCAAAATCGAATAAATCAAAAAAATTTCAAAGTAATCAAACTGATCGAATTTTTTAATAAAAATCAAATAAATTGAACCGATAAAATATTAATTAATTTATTTTTTTTATCAAATTAACTAAACTTTTCAATAATAATATATTTTTATTCGATTTTAAATCAGGTCATGTACACAATTAGATCTTGTCACCTGATAAAAATATTAATTTATTTGATTTAACTGGATTAGAGTTTTAAAATCGAAATTGAATCGAATTATCCGAAATAATAAATATTTTTTTAAAATAAATTTTTGAAAAAATCAAATTGAACTTTTAATTTTAAATTCGATTGATTCAATAAGTTAATTTAGTTTAACCGAACTGTTCTCAATTATACTCACTCTTCCTTAATCTTTCTCATAACAATGTAACTCTAATTCTCTCTTTTAATAAATAAATAAATAAATTTAGTTCAACTTTTTAATTTTTATCAGATCCAATAAAAAATATATCATTATTAAAGTCTTTTATTTAAGATTTAATTTTTTAATTAATTTGATTTCTCTCTCTTCCTACTGTATCTTTCAACAGGCACAACAAATACATTCATGTCAACCCTAATCTATTTTCTGTCTCCTCCGTCTGTCGCCACCGTCCCAATGTTGAAATTACTCTCTAAGAAGTTTGAGCAATCTATACAAAATCAAACAGACCAAATTGATTTATTCAAAATTAAACATATCAAAAAAATTTCAAACTAATCGAATCGATTGTTTTTTTATAAAAAACAATCGAATAAATTGAACTGATCAAATATCGATTAATTTAATTTTTGATTAAATTAATCGAACTTGTCAATAATAATAAAATTTTATATAATTTTAAATTAGTTGACAGCGAATACAAGTTAGCCGTGCCACTTAGCACGATCATATCCCGCACGAGGATCTTTCCCGCATTTGACATAACCAAACCGTATCACCGGGCACGATCAGACTATGTGATAAAAATATTGATTATTCGATTTAATCAAATTAGGAGTTATAAAATTAAAACTGAATCAAATTACTTAAAATAATTATTTTTTAAAAATAAAATTTTAAATAATCAAACGAAAATCAAATTGCAGTTTGCTTTCTTAATTTTCTTGCTTACTTACAGGTTCCTATTTATAGTGCAAAATGGAATCTAGAGTACATTAAAGCTAGTCAATAATAAACTCTCAAATTTTTTCCAAAGCACTTATTCACTTCCCTTGACCATTCTGTGACCATTCTTTCTAATGCAGTTCTAGAACATTGTGGTCAAATTAGATTTTGGTTGGTAATTCAAAGATTACAAATTAATATCATTCATTGGCTTCTTCTTCATGAATCATTTTGCTTGCATCTATGAATGTAGGTCTTGTTGGCTGAAGAGCCACATCAGTTTGACTCAGCAGCAGAACTACAGTCTCTGACATGGTTGGCCTTGCAGCAACCGTAAACTGGGTGCAGAGAAGAGCAATCTTAATGATCCTTTTAACTTCTTCTGGTGAATAGTCACTAGGATCCAAGGTTTCATCCACCATCTCCAATAACCGATCTTGTTCGTATAATTTCCAGGCCTGTTTCATTAAAGAAAACAGATGAAGAATCAGAGCACAGTTAGCTGACCCTAGAACCCTACTCATAATGTATAACTTAAAAGCAGATACAGATGCTAAACAAGTTTCATGTATCTCATCTCCTATCGAATATTTGTGATGATAGCAACTGTCATTACCCAATCACGAAGATATTGAGTAACAGGTTCGAGTTTTAGGTCATTGCACTGCCGGCCACTGATTATTTCAAGGACAACAATGCCAAAGCTATATGTATCGACCTTTTCAGATAACTGTCCGTGAATTGCATATTCAGGTGCTGTATATCCGCTGCATGATACATCGAGAACTTTGAATCAGTAGATGTACGTTTTCCTTAATGCATTATAAAAGAAACAAGCATGTAACAATTACCAAAGAAAATGACTGCAGATGAACTACAATAACAAAGAATACTGAATATTATTAAGACTTACAAAGTGCCAGCAAATACAGTGCTAAGGTGAGTCTTGTCCTCAGGCAGAAGTCGTGCCAACCCAAAATCTACAACCTTTGGCTGGAAATCATCATCAAGCAGAATATTGCTACATTTTATATCACGGTGTATGATACGAATATGAAATTCTTGATGCAAATAAGAAAGACCGCGAGCCATTCCAACAATTATGCCAAATCTCTGCCCCCAGTTGAGGAATCCATGTTTGTCGCCTTTAATTCAAATGATTTTTAAACAATACTGAGGCACATATTAAACAACAAAGCATACAATTCAAAGCAAAATGTAAGCTGCTTGTATGTGAAAAATAAGGAGTTACCGAATATGAACTTGTCAAGCTGCTATTTGCCATATACTCATAGACAAGCAGAAAATTTTCGTGTTTGCTAGAGTATCCAAGCAGACGAACTAAATTTCTATAATGAATATTGTTAATGAGCTTCACTTCGCTCTGAAAATCAGCTCTTGCTCTACTGGTTTGGGCAATTGCCAGCAGCTTTACAGCGACCGTTCTCCCATTTTTAAGGTGACCCTGTGAAAATTATAATTGTCAGTAGTCTGCATTCATTCTGTTAGTACAAGTATAGTACGGATATGATTATACTAACCTTTTTTTTTTTTTTTTTGCATTTTCTGTTGATAAAAGAATGATCACACACTTTTCCCAAAAATTTTACTTGGAAATTATGATTCATCAAGAAAGCAACATCTTTAACAGTTGAGGACTTCACCTGGTACACATCTCCGAATCCTCCTTCTCCAAATTTATTTTTTTCACTGAAATTATTTGTAGCATTTTTTAGATCCTTGTAACGGAAATTTAGCAGACCCTGAAATTTGGTCCCCCTCAATGTATCTCCTGCACAAGAATAACCTTGTGAGAACTATTTGAACAAGAAGCAATAGAAGCATACCCAGCAAAAAAAATGTGGATGTTCAGCTTGACAATGTGAATGTTTAATTGGAATGACAAACAATCATATGCTTAAACACCCCTTTATACTTGAGTACTAAACAAGCAGAATATGGACCAAGTAAGCTCCACATGTTGATGTTCATCAACAAAGCTATGGAGCTGATTCAAAATAGTGACACAAGATTGGTTTGCACAAGCTAATAGAATGGTGAAAGATAAATATTATCTCAAACAAAGAATTAGCAAAATTAAACATAGAATGATGAAAACCTATATGTATCTCAACTCCAGGGCCTAATCAAACAAAATGATGGTTTTTGAGCTTCAAATAGAAAGACCAGAAGTCCATACTTGGTGGAAAATTAGCAGATGAATGTATTAGTTTTTGTAAAATCCGAAACCACATGAATTCTAGATAACTGAAATAAGAATTCGTATAAGAAAAAATAAAAACATGAGCATAGATCTAGTTTCTTTGTGTTATCGTGGCATAGCAAAATAAGTATATAAACCAAAAGTGACAAAAAATCTGATTGTAGAGCCATAGTCCTTGTCTTTAGCGTCGTCCAAAGAGATCCCCTGAGGAGGAAGAAGAAGATGAAGAAGCGGAAGCAAAGGGGAAGATCTTCTAAGGGGCTTAGGGTTGATGCCGCCGAATTCTCTTTGTCTAATGGGGAACCAAGAGATGTCTCAAGATGATGTCATAAACCATTGGGGGCCTCCCCTTATATAGACAACCAATCCGTTATCAGCCCATAGATGATAATGGATTAGGCTAAAGGGTTCTACACATATAGGGTCCACATCCAATAACCCAAAACCCAATAACTTAAGTTAGATCACTTAACGGGTTTCAGTATCGTAAGTCTTTAAATCGCATGTAAGCCCACCTTAAGAGATAATTAAATCCAACAGGAACTACTAGCTGTTTGAAGTCCCAAAGACGAATCTCCTAGCAAGTTCAATGGATGTCGAAGTTCATCTACATGCTTGAAGAGATGCTGGCTCAAGTGACTCGGATTGAGCAAGACTCAAAGGCTAGAGGCTTGTTGAGGAGATCTCAAGGGATGGAGCACAATTGGTTTGAGGACATGTTAGATGAGAGTTCGAGAGAATTGAATTTTGATTTTTGTGCAAAAAAATCTATTTAGGCATGTACTAGAGCAAGGAACATGTGTTTTGCATCAAAGTCGACGTAATTACTTAAGAGCAAGCAAGATCAGTCGAGTGACATATGCATATTTAGTCGACTGGTTAGTCATGGTTGACGATGTAGTCAAACAGCTTGTTGCTTGAGAAAGGGTTTTTGTTCTAGCTTAAGTCAATTGTATGGCAAAACAGTCAATTAGAATTACTTGAGTCAACTGCTGAGTCGATTGATATGTTGAATTTGACCTAAAATAGTTTTCTGATTTTATCTCTGCAAGATAAACTTGTAGCAAAGGATACAAGTCAACTAGAACTACATCAGCAGTGAAAGCATCGAAGGTTATCCAAGTGAGTTGACTATTGGAAATTTGGAGATTCGAACACGATTGGATTTAGATCAGTCAACTAATAGCATAAAGAGTGGACTGATGAATTAGTTACCAAATGAAATAGTCACAATTGGTCATGGATCAGCAAATTAAATTGAACATTGATCTAGTGGTGAACTATCAACATATTTGAGTTGACTGGATGAGTAACTATCAAGCAACAATCGTTGCGGATAGGGTTTCGAGAATAGTGGATTAGTTAACTATTAAGGTTGAATGAGTTACAGATGGTGATTAATTTTGCTATATAAATACAGAGGAAAGACACTTCGAACAGCACGTCCAAAAAATCACTGATCATTCATTTCCTAGGATCATTCACATCTACTACTCTTGTTATGCACCCATTTGTTGTTCTTGTGTCACATTATTTTGTTTTTCTATTTTCTCTTGCACTACTCTTAACTGTAAAAGAGAAATATTTCTATACAAGGTTTCTCCATCTCTAGGAAGGAGAAACTTTTCGTTCAGTGGATTCAAGGAGTGACTCGTCTAACAAGTCATAGGCCATTGGAGCTTAAGGGTTGTTGAACCACGAAAAATCATTGGTGTTAGTATTTTTCGTTATTTTGCATCTGCAAGAGCACACAAAAGAATTTGAAATTACATGTGTGTCTATTCATCCCCTTCATGACACTTCACAATTTTAGCAACAGGCATCAGAGGCATCCAACGCCGTGGCATTTGAGCAATCTATCGATGTGGTTCTGGTGATGATTTTGATTTGTGCGATCGTGTATTTCATGGCACAGTGGAGTTTGAGGTAATCCTGTGTTGGCGTCGTAGATTAGACCTGGTTCGAGGGCCCGGTTTGGGTCGAGATGGTCGGATCCCATCGCCAGTGGGGTGGCCTTCTTGTCATTGTTCCCCATGTCCTTAATTTGAGACCATGTATTGTCTAAATGGTTTGCTGTTGTCATTATGGCGGATCTGATTGTTGTCGGGCTCCGGTCCGATCGTGCCGCCTTGAGCAAGGCGCCGACGCCCACGACTTGGGGGCACGCCATGGATGTACCCGAGATGATGTTGAACGGACTGTACAATTGGTGCTGGTCGATCTCACCAAGGGACGAGTTCGTCGGCCACGCCGCAAGGATTAAGGAACCCGGCGCAACGATGTCTGGTTTCAGGACCGTCGATGAGCTACCCGACGGTCCTCGGGAGGAGTACGCGGCGACAACCGGTGTCGGCTTTGTTCCAAGAACAGTTTGCTTGAACCGTAACGTGGTTCGGACCGGGTGTTGATGTAGTTTAAGATGGTGTCGCCGTCTTGTGGGCTAATGATTGCCGCGGGAAATCGGAATTTGATGTAAATGGCGTCGGAGATAAAGAGGCCAGCGTCCACTTTGGCGAAATTAAGGTTTCCGACAGCAAAGATCAATTCGTCGACTTCACCTATTTCGCAGATCACGATCGTGTGGCGATTGTTCTTGAGCAGTGTGGTGTTATCGCATTGATTGAGAAAGACCAGGGGAAGCTGCTTTAAGAAGGCAGAGGTTCCAGGGTACAGGGATCGGCCGAACACGATGGTGCCGTCGCCGAGGGTGACGGCGGCTTCGAACGTCCGATCGACGGTGCTGGCCCCTACGGTGATGACCCACGGCGTGCCGTTGTGGAGCAAACCCTCAGAGGGCCCCTCGTTGCCCGCTGACGTGGACACGAAGATTCTCCTTTCGACCGCCGAGAACGTCGCGATCGCGATGGGATCTTCGTACAGCGCCAAGTCATCGATCCCGAGCGAGAGCGAGAGGACATCCACGCCGTCGGCGATGGCTTTGTCGATAGCCGCAATGATATCCGACATGGCCCCGCCGAAGGGCCACAAGGCCTTGTACATCGCCAGGCGCGCGCGCGGCGCCATGCCAGTGGCCGCACCGGAGGCGTAGCCGAAGAAGGACGCGCCGTCGGAGCGGCTCCCTCCGGCGGTGGACGACGTGTGAGTGTCGTGGCCATCGTCGTCGCGGGGGGAGGTGGAAGGGAGCGTCAGGTTGGGGTCGCTGGTGAGGAGGCCCTTGAAGAAGCTCTGGGCGCCGACTAGCTTCCGGTTGCACGCTGAGGGGCCGAAGCCACCGCCAAGCTCGCAGGCGCCGCGCCACCTGGGGGGCACCGGTCCGAGGCCGGAGTCTCCAAAGCTGGCGCTCTCCGGCCACACGCCGGTGTCCACCACCCCGATAATGACATCATCTCCGAACCTGGAGGCGGGCCACAGCCCGGCGCCACCGGCGGTGAGTCCGAGGAACGCGGGAGTGTGGGTGGTGTCCTTTTTCACCCGCGAGTCCACGTGGCAAGCCAGGAAGCCGTGCGCCTGCTTGAGACGCGAGAGCCGCGCCTGAGAGAGCCGCGCGCTGAACCCGTGGATCGCGTGCTCGTACATGTACAAGATGCGTTCGTGGACGGCTGAGGAATCGAGTTCCGAGATGGCAGCGGCAAGAGTGGCGGTGTACCAGCTCCGACGGTCGGAGAATGCGGCCGGCATGGCGGCGGAGTCCATGTGGACAATGTAAGTTTTGACATCATCTGCAAATGCTGGCATAATAATAGTATACAGAATTAGTATGACCTCGAGAAGAAGCAGCAGCCGCGGGGTACGTGGATTTGCCATGGGGATATTGGATTTCGTAATCTGAAGTTGGGCAAAGCATGAGATTTATAGACAGTGAGGTGAAGGTTTTTTACTTAGGACAAAAATCAAAGGAGTAAGGGGTGTCCTTTTTCCCGGAAGTATTAAACGGTATTTAGTTTTATCATAAAATATTTTTAAATCAATTATTATTATTTATTTATTTATTGTGAAAAATTAGATTGGTCATGCAATCGATCTAACATACCCTAACCACACTCGTGTAATAATTTTGAATTAAAATTACTATATGAGTTATAAATAAAAAGAAAATATTAAAAAATAAAATTTAAATTAAATATATATAGAGAGAAAGAAAATAAGGCGATATAAATTCTATCATGATTTTTTTTTAAAATTATATGAAAAACAAATTATAATAATATATAATAATTTTGATACAAATTAATTGACGATGAATAATTATGGTCAAAACTACTACACCTATAAGACATTTTTGACCAAAACCATTAAATGATTGTAAGACAATTTTAATCAAAATTATTACACGAATATACCTATTTATTTATATTTATAGTTAATTTGTGTATGTTTATTTTTAAAATCTTTTGGCTAGTTTAAAAATATGTTAATAATTTAATAGGCTCCTAGAATGCACCAAACTATAAATATTTTTTCAAAAAAACTTAAAAATTTATATATAACAGTTGTGGTAAAACTACAACATGATTATTTTTAAATTTATTTAATCATTTTAAAAGTACATGCATTACAATGGTCTTGTAAATTTTTTAGTTCAATATGCATTGATTTATTTAGAGTAAAATTAGAAAAAAAACTGATTATATAATTAATAATTTTAATGAAAATTATTATATGATCATTTTAATTTTTTGGGGTCAATTTAAAGGAAAAATAAACTTTATAGTTTCCTAGAGTGAATTCGTCAATTAATTCGTTTGCTAATTTTGACCAAAAGTATCATGTTTTTATTCACTTATATATTTTGTAACTCTTTCATTTTAAAATGACAAAAAAAATATGATGATTTTTATCCAAAATTATTATATAGTTATTATTTTTAAAAAAATTCTGAATGTGTATGAATTCGTTGTAGTTCTTCGAAAGAGTGATGTGACACTAATTTTCCCCAAAATTATTGCATATATTTTTTAGTTATTATAAAATCAAAACAGATAGATGCAAATTTATGAGACCATTGGACTACATGTATGCTTTTAAAGTGATAAAACAAATTATTTTTTAAAATCCGAACAATATAGGATATTATTAGGGTTTATTGATGCTTTGAAAATGACTAAAACATTAAAAAATAATCATGTAATAATTGTCAACAAGACTTGACATTTTGTATATTTAACTTATATATATATATATATTTATAATTTTTTTTATCAATTATTTGATCACTCTTTATTTTTTTTTTCATATTTTATGATACTTTTAAAATTTATATTTAAAAATTTATAATTTAAGTTTGGAAAATGTATGGTAGTATATTGTTTAAAATTTATAATTCATATGATAGTTATCACCAAAAAATTTATTTAGCGTACATATTAGATCAATTAGTAGATGATGGTCAATTGATTTTGTTTTTAGCCGACAGATAAAAGTACAAAAGATTTAAAAGAATAAATTTGACAAAAAAAAAATTGGGTAGCATACTCTCTAAATGTTATTTGATGATAAATTTAAAAGAGTCATAATTATAACAAAAAAATAATTATATTTATCTTATAAGTTTTTACAATTCGTTCTATGTGATGGTTATGTGAAGGGTAAAAGAGTCACAATGATTACATAGAAAAATGTCATCATGAATTTAACGAGCAAAATTATTTAGTCAGTGAGTAATGAATTAAATGGCAGTGGCTGGAGAATCGCGATTGGGATTGCGGGGGCAAACGATCGACGACAGGCAACCACCACGTAACATGCATGTGTGACGCGTCGCACACAGATTTCTATTTTTTTTAATGTATTAATTACTGTTCGACTTAATTATATTAATCTTTATGATTTATCTTCTTTTATTAATTCTGAAGCGGATTAATAAGAATATTGAAGGTGAGCGTTTCACCTTTTTGTCACAATGACGCATCGTAAAGTATTTTTCTTATAATAAAAAATAAATTTAAAAATATTAATTATTTAAATAAAATGTTATTAATATTTTTAATTTATTTTAATAATCGATAATTTTTTTTATAAAATTAAATTAATTATTTTAAATTTGATGTTATTCGACTTAATTAATTTTTATGTACAACAATATTATTATGTGAGTATTCATTGACGCTCTATTACGTGAGTATTCATGGACGCTCTAGTGAGAGGCCAGCTAATCAAATAATTCAAATATTTTGTCCAAACAAAATACTCGACGACCAATCAAAGAAGCATTAATTATGGATTTCGTGTTCTCACGAGATGAGCTGTTGGCTGGTATATGATGTATTGTCATCATGAGGTCTGAGGGTCAAATCTTAGCTAGTAACTAGGTTCCTGCCCTCCCTTATGCACTAGTCACTGTTCGGGTTAGCTAGACTAGTCCCCGTGATTTACCTCCTCCGTATTGGTCCTGGGACAAATTAGCGAGAGCGCTGAGGCGAACGTTTCGCCTTTTGCCACCATTAATTATGGATTTCACTCTACGAAACAATATATATATATATATAGCCTGCATATTTTTATATGGATGATCATGAGTAACAGTTTGTGTGAGCACTTAATGTG
>JBBUKS010041151.1:0-10579 GCA_038050645.1 Hedychium gardnerianum | reverse complement strand
TTTGTGTTTGTATCGTCATCGTTTGTGATGGTTGACATTGATATGATAATTGTAAACAGGGTACATCCTAAATATAAAGATATTCTTTTAATTTTTTTTTCGTTTCCGACGGAATGATGATTTCATTGGAAAATATCAATCGGTTTTACAATACATTCCCAACGAAAATGGTAATTCTGTCGGTAATTATCGATGGAATTATCATTTCCATCGGAGATGAGAATGAGAAACACTCTGCCAGGAAATGCATTTCCGTCGGTATTTACCGACGAAATTATCATTTTCGTCTGAGATTTACCGACCGAATATATGGTTCCGTCAGTAACTAGAAATTTCCGAGAAATTTCAGTTTACGACCCAATAAATTTCAACGTCTTAGATTCAGTTGTTATTCCATCGGTAGTATGACTTACCGATGAAATACCGACTAAAAATTTTATTGATATATATGAAATATTTTTTTGTAGCGAGGGAAGATCGTCTATCTTTAAAAACTATCCAAGTCATTCCTTATTAGTGAAGAGAGGAGTTTTGATAATGTTATTTGATACTGTAGCGCGATACAAAACGGGATTTATCAACCATCTCTTTCGAGTTCAACTCCAATCAACCCATGCCTAGGGCTTGGTCAATGCGCTCAAGTTAAATCAACTAACTCACAGTCGAGCTCGACTCAAGTCAGCCCGAGTTACATGCAAGCAGATTTAAGACTAAGCTAGGACGTGACTCGACATTGAAAAGAAATGAAGAACGTCCTTTGGAAATTCTAAACGTCTCTTCGCTTCCTATATACGAAAATAACAATAGTATTGAGACGTATTGTGTGTAATATTGAGCATTGTTATTTTTTACTTCTATCTCCTCCTAACTTTTCTTTAAAATTTGACTTAAGTATAGGAGGATTTCATGAAAATTCATCTAAATATTTCTTCTAATTCTTTTTCAATCTTTTCAGTCGACACTAGAGATTTTCACTGCCTTAAGTCTTTGTTAGACTCAACTCGACAACTACCAATTCAACAGAAACCGATCCAATAAAAGTCGCTTTGATGCCCATCCGACCTATCAAAAGAGTTTGACCACAAATACATTAAAGAGTCAACCCATCTTTGATCTCAATCGGATCATGATTTGACTAGGTTAATTGGGCTGAGTGATCTGATCAAGTCAAGTAAGTTCAACAATTTAAGTAGGTCAAAGGTCTATTGAACTAGGCGATTCGTTACCGCTGGCCAATCAATCCAAAGTAAGTAAATCGGCAGAAAATATTTTCCAAAATTTAAGATTCTTCTTAGAATTCGTTGGTTCTGTTTGTATAAGTCGGTCAACTCTGTGATTTCATGCGTGCACGCTGCTCTTCTTCTTCGGCGGCGTCCTCACTCCGAATCCAAAAGCCATCCAAAAAGCCAACTTAATTTGACCAAGGCCGAAATCCCACGTGCTCGTCCAAAACTACGCTGTCACGTCGACTGTGATACTTCTTCATACTGTTTTTTATACGGTTGTATATGTCAATACGGTTAGGCAAAGGTGGGCGTTAAAATAAGGGCAAAACTGAAAAACCCAGTAAAGGCATTATTAAATTAAATACGTGTTAACACCGAGAAGCAAGCATGAGTGATGCCCCGACACGTGTCCGATCGAGTCAACTAAACTATAAATAGATAACCGGCATAGAACATTCATATTAGTATTAATTTATAATAATATGAACGATATTATAATACGCATAGAATTAAATCGTTATTAATGAGTAAATTTTATATAAATAAATTTAAAAATTAAGAAAATAAATTTAAAATATAAAAAACAAAAATAAATAAATGAATAGTAAAACTCATAAATAATTAATATTAATATTAAAATAAATATAAATATATATTAATAAATAAAAAGAATATTCTTACGGAAATGCTATTCGCATATATATAAACTACCCAAACCAATATATGCCCTTAAACTGCCAGTTCTTGCCCAGCAGAAACGAGACCTCCTTGCACGTTCGCTCGCTCGCCAGTCGGGTTTTCGATCAAATTCCTGACTGAGGTAAAGGCAAAGAGAGGGAGAGGGCATGGCTACGGCGAGCAACTGCCCGGCGCCGATGTCGGTCACGTCGAACGGTTCTTGGGACGGCGACAGCCCGCTGCACTACGCGCTGCCGCTGATCATCCTCCAGATCTGCCTGGTGGTCGTCGTCACCCGCGGGCTCGCTTTCCTGCTCCGCCCCATGCGGCAGCCCCGCGTCGTCGCCGAGATCATCGTACGTCGCCCGCCGTCTTCGTAAATCAGAGAAATACGATGAAATTCAACTTGATTAATTTTGTATTGGTCGGCAGGGGGGAATCCTTCTTGGGCCGTCGGCGTTGGGCCGCAACGAGAGGTTCTTGAGCAACGTGTTCCCGACGCAGAGCTTGACGGTGCTCGATACGCTGGCCAACATCGGCCTCATCTTCTTCCTCTTCCTCGTCGGCCTCGAGCTTGACGTCCGCTCCCTCCGCCGGACGGGAAAGGGCGCCCTGGCCATCGCGCTCGCGGGAATCACCCTCCCCTTCGCCCTCGGCATCGGCACCTCCTTCGTCCTTCGCTCCACCATCGTCAAGGGCTCCCGCCAGGCCCCGTTCCTCGTCTTCATGGGCGTCGCCCTCTCCATCACCGCCTTCCCCGTCCTCGCTCGCATCCTCGCCGAGCTCAAGCTCCTGACCACCGACATCGGACGCATGGCCATGTCAGCCGCCGCAGTCAACGACGTCGCCGCCTGGGTCCTCCTCGCGCTTGCCATCGCCCTTTCTGGCTCCGGGTCCCCCATCGTATCCCTCTGGGTCCTCCTCACCGGCATCGCCTTCCTGGCGGGCGTCGTCATCTTCGTCCGCCCCGTCCTCCACTGGATGGCCCACCGCACCACGGAAGGCGAGCCCATCAAGGAGTCCTACATCTGCGCCACCCTCGTCATCGTCCTCGCCGCCGGTTTCACTACTGACGCCATAGGCATCCACGCCCTATTCGGCGGCTTCGTCATCGGCGTCGTCGTGCCCAAGGACGGGCCTTTCGCGGGCATCCTGATTGAGAAGATCGAGGACCTCGTCACCAGTCTCTTCCTCCCGCTTTACTTCGTCTCGAGCGGCCTCAAGACCAACGTCGCCACCATCCGCGGCGGCCGCTCTTGGGGTCTTCTCGTCCTCGTCATCACCAACGCCTGCATCGGCAAGATTCTCGGTACTATCGTCGCCGCCCTCATTGCCAAGATCCCCGTCCGCGAAGCCGTCACACTCGGCTTCCTCATGAACACCAAAGGCCTCGTCGAGCTCATCGTCCTCAACATCGGCAGAGATCGCAAGGTTTGACGATCGAGCACCATCGACATGATGAGCGCACTCGCTTCTTTCTCTCTGCTTTGCTTTCTCAATCTTACACGCATATAATCGAACAGGTGCTGAACGACGAAACGTTCGCCATTATGGTGCTAATGGCGCTGTTCACCACCTTCATCACCACTCCGATCGTGATGAGCATATACAAGCCAGCGCGGCGGGCGCCGCCATACAAGCACCGGACGGTGGAGCGGTCCGACATGGACAGCGAGTTCCGCGTGCTGGCATGCTTCCACGGCAGTCGAAACGTCCCCACCATGATCAGCCTGGTGGAGTCCTCCCGAGGCACCCACCGCCGCCCCCTCACCGTCTACGCCATGCACCTCATGGAGTTATCCGAGCGCTCCTCGGCCATCTCAATGGTCCACAAGGCCCGCCGCAACGGCCTGCCCTTCTGGAACAAGGCGAGCGGCAACGCCGACCAGTTGGTGATCGCCTTCGAAGCCTACCGCCGGCTCAGCGACGTCATCATCCGCCCCCTCACGGCCATATCCGACCTCGACACCATCCACGAAGACATCATCGCCAGTGCCCAGCAGAAGCGAGCCGCCCTCATTATCCTCCCCTTTCACAAGGTCCAGCATATGGACGGCGCGCTCGAGTCCATTGGCCACGCCTACCACCTCGTCAATCAGCGGGTCCTCCGCCAAGCCCCCTGCTCCGTCGCCATCCTCATCGACCGAGGCCTCGGTGGCACAACTAAGGTCCTCTCCAGTGAGGTCTCCTACGAAGTCGCCGTCCTCTTCTTCGGCGGCCCCGACGACCGCGAGGCCCTCTCCTACGGCGCGCGCATGGCAGAGCACCCGGGCATCGCCCTCACTGTCCTCCGATTCTCCTCGGCGGTCACGAATCCGGAAGACCTCGAGCAAGACGAGGCGTGCATCGCCAACTTCAGGGCCAGGATGGCGTCTTCCTCGGCGGCGGAGGAGGAAGGGTCAGCCAGGTACGAGGAGGTGGAGGCGGCGGACAGGGTCAAGATTATAGCTGCCATCAAGGGGCTTCGTCGACGGTACAACCTGTTCCTGGCGGGCCGCTCTCCGGCAGCGATTCCGCTGGTGGAGAAGACCGACTGCGCGGAGCTGGGACCCGTGGGGAGCTACCTGGCCTCACCGGTGTTCTCAAACGTCGCGTCGGTTCTTGTGATACAGCGATACGATCCCAAGGCCGACGCATTGAAGACGACTGAGGCGGCGGCAGAGGCGGGAGACGCCGCGGTGTACGATGTGCCCGACACGCCGCTGGCTCTTGTTACACCGGAATCTTCAACCCGCGGCGAAGGCCACGGTGGATCGCAAACACCTTAGACGACTTAATTTGCTCGATCGTTGGCTCAAAGAACGTGTATTCTAATCTGTTCTTACTTAAATCAATAATCGACTAAATATGAGTTCATCTGCGTGCTTCAAGTTAAATCCAGTTAAATCCTGACTAATAGTTAGATTTTTATCTTCTCTAGTCACTGTTCGGACTAATTAGATTAATCCTCGTGATTTACCTCATCCGTGTTGGTCCTGAGATGAATTAGCGAAACGATGGAGACGAGCGTTTCGCCTTTTACCATCATCTGCGTGCTTCAAGTTCCTTCGTCGCATGCAAACAGAGCAAGGAAAGAACAGGACATCGAGAGTCAATCATTGACCCAGCATCATGCGGAATCCGAGAGAAAGGAAGGTGAACTGCTTCCGTCAACGGAAGAAGGATCTTAAGTTCCATGCTTTGAAGGTGTCATTCCACGCAGGGCCGGACCTGAGGGGAGGCCCAAGGGGCCTCTCGCCTCAGGCCCAATCAGCTATGAGCGAAGAAAATATTATAAATTAGTTATAAATCTAAAAAATTGTTTTTAATTTTTTAAACTCTGAATAATTTAATTACTCAAACATAAGATCTAAAAGTTTTTGCTGGGCTCCTTTCAAATCACAAGTTGTAAAAAAAAAAAAAAAGCTAAAAATATTTACAATGCAAACACATTGTTCGTAACGTGATGATGGCTGACGTATCAATGATACAATATGTCCCTTTTAACAATTTAGGTCTCCTTCATTTACTTAAAAGTTGAGGCTCGAGAGGTATATATATATAAAAGATTTTGATAATTTATATATTTTATTTTATATAATAATATAATTTTAATCATTAATCATCATCATATATATTTTAATCAATGATGTACATATAATCATCTTAACAAATATATATAATTATACAAGATAAAATATATAAACTATCAAAGTCCTATATATATATATTTAATTATTATACTTCATTTGGCTTGAAATACATTGAGAAGTGTACTTTTACGAGTGTAATGTAGTGGTAAAATACATTAAGATGAACAATTTAGAGGACAAGAGTTTGAATTATACTATATACTTATATCCTAGACATATCATAATAAGGATATAAAATAAAAAATAGAGAGGTTTATAATTCTTGTTATGCAAAATAAATTATAGTGTGATGATGATTTATTTGCATTTCAATATATATGTCATGGTTTAATTTTTTTTCTTCTTCTAACTCTTTCCTACAATTTATACTTAATCACATCCTAGGTTAATAAAATCTAATAAATAAACAGTTTGACAAAACTTATACATATACATAGTCATTATGAACTAATTATTTATTGACTAAACATAACTACTTACTTTAAAACATTTGGAATAAAAAATATGCACAAACTTATTATTTAGACATTAACATCGAGTTAGTTGGGTCATTTTGAACTTCATTTCCATCTTATTTGCAAGCTAGCTCCAACAATGTAAATTCACTAAACCCACAACCACTATATCTTTTTTTTAAATAAAAATAATAAAAAATAACTCAACCAAATAAAAATCGACAATTTATCAAAGGAAATACATATGTTTCAGAATTGATCAAAAAGTACATTATACTTTATTAATTATAAAAAAAATACTCAATTATTTATTATTCTCATTCTATCCTTCCTGCCAATTACATGCAACCTCAATGTCTCCCTCCCTCTCTCTCTCTCCATTCGTGAAAAGCAAATCTCTCACCTTCTCTCTCATTTATCAATTTTTATTCAACTTAAATTCATATTTTTCAAAACATAACCACTAGGATAGATCGAAAATAATAATTGAGAGTATATTTGAATTCCTTACAACTTCAAAATCTCACAGGACCTGAAACGGTTGCAATCTAAGCTCTCTAAATCGATCAATAAGTTTCAATAAAAATTCACTTATCGACCTAGAGAGCTCGGATTGCAACAATTTCAGGTCTTGTGATTTTCTGACCTTGCAAGAAGTCCAACGGTGCTCTCCATTGCTTATTTTGATTTCTCCGGAGGTGTTAAAATATTATTAAAAAAATTGACTCTAAATCCTACGTTGGACCTGATATGAACTCATATCAGGCCCACGTTGGGCTTGATATAAACTCATATCAGGATCAAGAAGAAAAGAAGATTTATTTTTTTTTCAAAACTTCTGGACCATCACTAGGGAAGTCAAAAATAGTAATAGAGGGCATATTTGGAGTCCGACCGAAATCTACTGATCGGCCTAGAGATTTCATATTACACTCATTTCAAGTCCTGTGAGTTTCTGAAATTACAAGGACTCCAAATATGCTCTCAATTATTATTTTCGACCTTCCCTACTAATGGTGTTTTGAAAAATATGAATTCAAGTTGAATAAAAATTGATAGATGAGAAAGAGATTTACTTTCTACGAGTGAAGAGAGAGATGCTAAAATTGCATATGAGTGACCGGATGAATAAAATGAAAATAATATGATATGGAGGATATCCGAGGAATGTCATGTGATATTTGAGGGCCAGGTGTCAATAGCCCCCGACTCCTACAACCCCCGCTCCTATAGCCTCGGCTCTTACAGCTCCCGGCTCCTACAACCCCCGACTCCTACATTCCCCGGCTCCTACAGCCCCCGGCTCCTACAGCCCCCGCTCCTACAAGCCCCGGCTCCTACAACCCCCGGCTTCTACAACCCTGGCTCCTACATCCCCCGGCTCCTAATAGCCCCGGCTCCAACAGCCCCCGGTTCCTACAACTCTTGACTTTTTGGCACCTCCCAGGTCCTTCGATCATAAAAGGATGTCAAACACATTAAAGGTCCTCGTCATAAAGACTCCCACATTTTTCGACAATGGATGAATGACGCCTTCAACAGAACATTCCAAACCTAAGCATTATCCTTCGGTTAACCTGAGAAGTATCATTAATGAAAAATTAAAACGTTGTAGGAAATATGGGAAAAGAACACGAAAAGTTTTCATGATCTTGACAATATAAAAGGGGGACATCTCTACAATCGCAGGTACGCACAGACATACTCTCATCTCTGTAAGTTCTAGTTTTTCCTCATATATTTTCACCTCAACTGACTTGAGCGTCGGAGAGTTAACGCCAGGAACCCTCCTGGTTATTTCTCTAACCCTCTTTTTGCATATCTTCCTTGTTTCAAGGAGAACTGCTGAACCCCTTCTTCCCTGCTCCCTTCTTCAAAAGCTCTTCTATTGCCTACAGACACTCAATCTACCCAATCTCTACTCTAAGGAACCGATGAGTCACACGTCGACATTCTTGGGCGGGATCAAATTGGCGTTGTCTGTAGGAACTCTGAGTTAAGACCCGAATCAGAACATCAAGATGAGTGACACCGGCAACAATCCAAACACGATCACCATGGAGACGGAAGACTTCAACAAATTGATAATCGCTACTGTTCAAACAGTATTACAAAGGCAAACCCTCCCACTAGGGTTACCCAGAGAAGGGGCCCCTTCCGGAATGGGAGAGACACCACTAAATCTAGGAATTCGGGCAACATAAACTGGAAAAACTTTTTCAGGTATAATCCCTCCTCTTTCGAGTGTCCCTGAAGGTCCGACATCATCCTCGAAATCCTCCGGGGGAACACTCCGCCATAGATTCCCAAAGAAGGATAAGTTTGCTACCTCCGAGGGAATCAAGGCCCCTTCAGGTTCACCGTTCTCTGAGAAAATCTTGGCGGATGTATTACCCTGACATTTTCGAGCCCTAGTGATTGGAGAGTATCATGACACCGCTAACCCAGAGGACCACATAGGCAAATTCGAAAATGCCTCCATGCCGCATTAATATTCGGATAGTATTAAATGTCGGGTCTTCTTGACGACCCTCTTCGGCCCTGCGTAGAGATGGTTTAGACGGTTTCTACCGTCATCCATCCACACTTTTAGCGAATTTAAGACCATGTTCCTCCAGCACTTTGCCGCCAGTCGGAGGTATCAGAAAACACCACATGATTTATAGGCCCTTCGATAAAAGTCAAAAGAGTCGCTGAAGGAATATTTGCAGCGTTTCAGTCGAGTGGCCATGGACGCCCCTTCCATCACTCCGGAGATGCAAGTCAATGCCTTCACGCAAGGTTTGATAGACAGAGATTTTTTTTGATATTTGGTAAGGAAGCCTCTGGCGACTTTCGATGGCTTACAAGCTAGGGTGCTCAGATACATTCGAGTAGAGGAAGCCCAGTTTGACAAAAAGAGAGGCTCCAATGCAGACTCCTACTTCCGGTCCCTTGGAGCGAAGAGGACCTCCCCTCCACTTACAGAGATATCCTAAGTCCAAGGAGGATCAAGTTGTTCAAACGATCGAAGTCGCACATGATCTAATCCCCAAGGCAGGAATACAATCACAAGGTCAATATTGTGTCTTCCATGAAATTAATACCCACTCTACTTGTTATTGTTAGCAGTATGTTCGAGAGTTATGGAAAGTAACAGACCAGAGGAAAAATATCCGAGAACAACACGGTATGCCGTATTCGCAACCTCGTCTTATAGAATCAGGGGCCCCGAATCGGCACCCAACCAAAATATCTTCCATACCCCGAAATAAATCTCCTTCTATGCCCCAATTGCAAGCAGAGGGGTCTCAGGAGAAGGATAAAGGTAAAAGAAAAGAAAAGATAGACGTTCAGGGAACAATCCATATGATTATCGGAGGACCAATAGACGGAGACTCCACTAGGGCTCGAAAGGCGCATGGGAGGCGACTGGAAAGCTATGGGATAAGCATCGAGAAAGGAGACCAGTTCAGGCCCACCCTCAGCTTTGGGCCTAGTGATCTTAAAGAAGTGGAGACTCCACGTGATGATGCGTTAGTGATTGAAGCCTGGATTGCCAATTACACCGTTAAAAAAATATTTGTTAACACGGGTAGCTCTGTCAACATAATTTTTAAGAACGTTTTCGACCAGTTGTAATTGGAGAAAAAAGAGCTGCTGCCGGTGAACACCTCCTTATACGGGTTTACAGGACATGAGATATAGCTGATGGGCCAAATACATCTCTCCTTATCCATAGAAGAAGAGCCTACAAGGAAGACCAAGAGGGTGCCTTTCCTCATCGTGAACGCTGCCTTAGCATATAACGTCATACTCGGGCGATCGATGTTGAGCACCTTCCAGGCATTTGTATTAACCTAGCATCAAAAGCTTAAATTTCTAGTGGGTAACCAAGTAGGTGAGGTTAGGGGGGATCAGTTGGCAGCACGAAAATGCTCTGTCAATGTGGTCAAAATGAAATCTTGCAAAGCTCTCCGGCTGCAAAGCGCTGCGGTACAGACCATTCAAGAGGCACCCATAGCCCATCCCGCTGAAAGGAGGAAATACAAATCCATCATGCAGATAGCAGCTGAGAATACCCGGAGCTAAAAAAGACATTGATTACGTACCTATCTTGTAATTATAATATTTTTGCTTGGTCGCCTGACGAAGTCACCGGGATCGCCCTAGATGTGATGACTCATCATCTCAACATTCTCCCTGACTCCCAACTAGTCAAACAAAAGAAGTGAAATTTCTCACATAAACAAGACCTGGTGATACAAGTTGATGTTAAAAAACTCAAAAAGGCAGGTCACATACGAGAGGTACAATTCCCTACATGGCTTGCTAATGTGGTATTGGTACCTAAACCAGATGGCAAATGGAGGATCTGCATCGACTTCTAGGATTTCAACAAAGCTTGCCTGAAGGATTGTTATTCGCTATCTCGCATCGACAAATTGGTGGACTCCACTGCCGGGTATGAATTCATCTACATGCTTGATTCTTACCAAGGATACCACCAGATACCTCTGGCCCAGGAAGACCAGGAGAAGGTGAGTTTTATCACCTCTGCGGGGACTTTTTGTTATACTGTTATGCCCTTTGGGTTGAAGAATGCAAG
>JBBUKS010041143.1:0-10579 GCA_038050645.1 Hedychium gardnerianum | reverse complement strand
GTCCATGGATGGAAGTAAGTAATACTTGAATTAAAAACAAACAATCTTTCTTTCATTGTCAATTTATATTCATGTTTTTTTTAAAAATATGTAAGTCATTTCCCAGTAAAACATAAATAATTTTATAAAAATGAGCTTATTTATTTTTTCAACAAAAAAATTAACAAATTACATAACCATGTTGTTATCAAATCTCGTAGGTAATTTTTTAAATTACTAAATCATATATTTTATATCTATTTTGTACTTCCGTATTTGCTCACGTCTATCCTTAATTGATTGTTAAGTATAATAACCGATTTAGATATTGCTCATCAGTATAATAATATTTTGAATTGGTTGATAATCAATTTCGAATCAATAAATTTAGAAAATTTAGAATATATGAAATTAAATTTTATATATTTATATAACTTTTTTAATTATATTGATATTTTTAAACATCATTTTTACTTTTCGAATAATAAATTTTTAAATATAAATTAAAATTTTTAATTAATTATTATAATATAACAATATTTTTCATCAACACATAAGTGTTCAATTGATTAGAATCGGCGCGAGCAAATGCAAAGGATAAAATGAGTCTGAAGTACGTGAATTGATAATTTGAAGAGTTACCTATTAGATTTGGATAATACGTCATTTTAACTAAGAGATTCAGTAATTTATCGTAAAAAACTTAATTAAATAAATAATAACTTATTAAAGTAAATAAATATTTTTTTTATAAATAATATTGACGAACAAAATTTTTAAATCATCTACGCCCACCGACATCCGCCGCTCAACTTGCCGGCCGACCAAATCCCTTCCGCATCGCCAGCTGAAACTCAGGCGACAAAGAGGTGCCGCGCCTACTCCTCTCCTGCATTCCTCGATCTTCTCCCCTTCTTTCTTCTTCTTCTTCTTCAACGTTTTTTCTTGTAATTGTGCGGATTGAGGGAAGAAAGTGTTTCCCTGTAGGGATTCGAGTATGGAAGCGGTTGCGCGGGTGGATCTCGACCGGAACCCAATCGCCCCGATGACGATCTGCATGATTGGGACCGGGGGTTCATTGGATCCCATCTCTGCGAGAAACTGATGACCGAGACGCCGCACACGGTGCTGGCCGTGGACGTATACAGCGACAAGATCAAGCACCTGCTCGATCCGGCGTCCTCTGCCGAGGAAAGGCAGGCCCGCCACCCCTGGGACGGACGGATCCAGTTTCACCGTCTCAACATTAAGCACGACTCCAGGCTCGAGGGCCTTATCAAAATGTCCGACCTGGTTCGTTAGTTAATGCTTACTAGTTCACTTGGACACGCGCACATTCCTATCTTGCTTCGGATCTGTCATTCTGTGCGACAGTTTGATGCTCTCCGACCTGCATTTTTATTGTCTGTCACGAACAAGGAACTGGTCTTTTTCATAATCTGTCGTCTGATGCTTTGAGCCGGTCTACGCTGATATCTTGGTGTCTTCTTCCGTAAGGTTTTTTGATGGAGTTTTTCTTTTAAAAATTGGATCTGCAGACGATCAACCTGGCGGCAATTTGCACACCAGCTGATTATAACACCCGTCCTCTAGACACCATCTACAGCAATTTCATTGATGCTCTCCCCGTTGTAAGTTTTTGGTTTCTTCACCTATCCAATTCTCTATATAGATTTTCAGTACTTTGGTGTTTGTCTGATTTCTGGAGCGTGGTTGTTCAGGTCAGATACTGCTCAGAGAACAGCAAGCGTCTCATTCACTTCTCCACTTGTGAGGTGTATGGGAAACAGTTGGAAGCTTCCTGCCAAACGATCACCCTCTCAAGAAGGTGCGAATCACAGCATTCACATAATTCGTTGTTTGCCTGAACAGTTAATCATATGGAAATAAAGAGTCATATGTCTATCTAGATTAATTGATCAAATAACATGCCCAAACTGCCATTGCTTGATAATTTTGTTTTTTGCCTAGTGTAAAAGCCTCATAAGTGTTTATATTTGTCATGATTGATTGGAGCTTGAAGGGAAAAGTTAGTTTGCTTGTTACGGTTAATTGAGCATCACATAAAGCACACTGCACATGGGTTGTCCATATCTGTATTTAGGTGATGTCAAATTGGTTGATCGGGAACGTCAATCCAAGCAACCTGCCCCTTTTGCGTAAATGTTGTCACATCCGATTTTGTATATGCAGTTTAGTTAGTGCATTGACTGACTCAAGTCCCTCAACTCTACTTTTTTTTTTGGATATGCACTTTAATGGTGATTGTTCTTCATATTGAATTGGCACCAATCATATGCAGAATTGCATATGAGATACACTAGAATTTCATTACAAATAGGCATGGAAGTGACTATTACTTTAAATGTAGAGAAAATAAGTTTTGAGGTGCAAGATAGTGAACAACACTGAAAGTATCACAAACTGCACAAGATTTAAATGTATTGTCTTGTGAGCAGTCAGATGCACAATAAAGGAAGTTAAATCCATTTTAATTTCATGGTTTTAATTTACTTAGAGACAGAAGTCTATTGCATGCTATATTTTCTTGTGAATATACCGGGCAATTGGTAAACAGTGAAGACATTTTAAAGTGAAACTAACCACACATCAAGAATATTTGAGTTCGACATTGTATTCACTACATGAATTACTTTGTTGATGCCGTAGCTATATACCTTACCCTATCACATAGATACCAGAATTCTATGTACTCAAAGAAGATGCATCTTTGGTCCTATTTGTAAGCAGAGGTGGTCATATGCATGTGCAAAGCAACTTATCGAGAGGCTAATATATGGCATGTGCACTCAGGTTTTCTTGTATCTGCAGAATGTAATATTTTTGTTCTTACACCTTTCGGATTATTTGAAGCTGAGGGTGCAGAAAATGGTCTTGAGTTCACTATTGTGAGGCCTTTCAATTGGATTGGACCGAGGATGGATTTCATTCCTGGAATAGATGGTCCTAGTGAGGGTGTTCCTAGGGTTTTGGCATGCTTTAGCAATGTATGTATCAGTCATGATGTAGGAACAAATACATATATCGCTTTCTGGCACAATCAAAGATGACAGATACATTTTGACCTGATACAGAATCTCCTACGACGTGAGCCTCTAAAACTTGTTGATGGCGGTCAGTCCCAACGGACATTTGTCTACATCAAGGATGCCATAGAGGCTGTTCTGCTGATGATAGTAACTTTCTTGTTCATCTATATTTCTTGTAGATTTGCTATGAAATAAAAACTGTTCTCGCACCCTGCTGGAGCTAGTACCTTTCTTCTATTTCTCCTCCATTTTTTTTTGTATATTTTCAATGAAATAAACACTGTTCACATCCTGCAGGAAAACCCCTCTCGAGCTAATCGTCATATGTTCAATGTCAGTTATCCTAACAACGAAGTCACTGTGAAGCAACTTCCTGAAATCACGACAGAGGTACCTACGTTCTATGAGCAAGTTGCAGATCTTCCGAGTCTTTCTTATCTATTAATGTGGCTTGCCTTATCTCCAGGTGTATTCAAAGGTGTCAGGGGAACATCCTTTGGAGGTACCAACTGTTGATGTGAGTTCCAAAGAGTTCTACGGTGAAGGATATGATGATAGTAATAAGCGGATTCCTAACATGACCATTATCAATAAACGACTAGGTATTTAGCCAATACACCAACCTGTGTTTCCTTTTCAAGATTTTTATTCAGAACATACAAGTTAATGATGGTGTAACTACAGGTTGGAACCCAAAGACATCCTTGTGGGACTTGCTAGATTCAACACTGACCTACCAACATAAGACATGCTCAGAAGCCATTAGGAGATCAATGGCAAAGTCGGTTGCATCCAGCTAGATGGCTCAAGCAGAATGAATTTGAAGGTCGTATTCGTTCTATTAGTTGGTTTATATTCTTTCCTTTACTAGTTAATATTGAACTTTTGTGACCCATAATTTTTGTGTGCTCCTAAGGAACTATCTACTGAGAGCGTAACTTTTGCATTTAACTCTGTAACATATCATCCGTATGTTAGACATGGCCTAGCATGATATTTTTCTTTATTTTGCTGCACCAGCAGTGCAACCATCTAAAGTTGTTTGTTATCCTTTTGTGAAACAACAATTTCAACATATCAGAATATATATTCCTAATTTATTCTGACAATGATTTAAAATGATTGTAGAGAAGGGATAAGAATTCTATATATTTTGTCTTTTTAGTAATTGTTCCTAAACATTACTTGCAATTAGTCTGTCTCACAGCTCTAATCTCCAGGCATGATCCCACCAAACATCCAACAAGTCTAAGGACTGCCAAAATCTCAACAATTACCCCTCTGAATATTGATTAAAAAGGACTGCAATGTCAAAAAATCTTGCTGTGAATTAGCATTGGGAATCAAAAGAGGTCTACAGAATGCCACTCCTAACTGCACCCTGCAATGCTATCATGTTCAAACAAACAATTGTTTCTTTGTCACAAAACAAACAATAGCCAGATGCGGCATAAAGCATTTAGAACCCTAGTATTTATTGCATTTTACCAGAGTGTATTTGTGTAACTTATTCATATTAAAACTTTTGCCATCTTTTGAGCTCACTCTAAGAACATCATTAACCACCTTACAAATTGCCGAAACCTACCAAAACTTGTCTCCTATGTATTTAACTTATAGCCATTAAAATAATGCTACATTTGATTATCATGCACGTCATTCTCATTAATGCTTCTATACGATTCACATGCATGCTAACTCAACGCCAAACATATTCCATCGGATCCCAGCTTTTGCATCAGACCCAACTTGAGAAAGTTTCCACAGAAGGGGAATTCAAAAGCCTAACACCCTTTATGATAAAGCCAGAATACCATCAGAACTGTCCAATGTGGGGCAAAAGATGACAACAAATGTAGCTATTAACCAAAGTATTTGCCCCTCCTTTAACTATCCAAAGCTGACAAGTCCTATCTGTATTTTTCTTTTCAAAAAAATAATAATAAAAGCTGTACATCACATGCTTCTATGTCATCATATGCAGTTTGTTTACCGGTAGCCTTATATCTCTGAAGAATAAAATTTTAAATTTTTGGTTGAAGCTTTGCCATGGAGCAGGAGGGTCCTCGAGAAAGGTGGAAGTAAAAGCAAAATTTATTTGATGTGATGGAGTCAAGCTTTGAGGTACTACTGTTTAACTGAATCTATTATGAACACTCGGATGGTTAACCAGCAAGATTCACAGCACATATACTGCTAAATGTTTGTTATCACATCGATGTCATTCTTACATTAAATTCCACCGTGTAGTTGATACGCAACACAGATACTTGTCATTTTAGTAGTAATCAGTTCGATGTTATATCACATCAAACTGACCAAAAGAAAGAAAAAAACAACAGCTACAACCGAAGCACACCAACAGATCCGTCCGTCTTTAGCTTCTTAAGCGACTACTGTTGAGTCCCATACATCCTGACCACAAGTTCTTCAACGACCTCTTCTGCACACAGTCACATCATCAGCAGCAAAACTAGAGAAAGTCAGGAACGAGGCAAAGATAACCCACCCTCTTGGGCTTTTGGCACAGGAGCTCAGGGGGGATCTTGTACAAGTCCTCGTCTACAGCCTTGGATGCTCTGGGCCTTCTCGGAGTCGTTTGCTGTTTGAGATCAGCGACGGCCCTCGCTTGCTTCCCCTTTTGCTCTTTCACGTAAGGTTTATGATCCCCTGTCGCATTACCAGCTTTCTTGGCCTGAAAACACCCACAATTTGCAGGAAGAATATCATCAGACTTTGGTATGAACTGTCATGGCGATCCGTAAGTACCTTTCTATGGTGGTGTTGATAGGCTGGTGCTGTATGAGTCGGCGCACTGAAGACGCCCTCATGTTCATGATCGCCATAATAATGACCTCGGATCAGCCCGGCCTGCAGCTCAAAGTAATGGGTGACGGGGAGCTCGTCGCAGTAATCCCAGTACCCAAATGCTGGAACCTGGCGCCTCTTCATCACGCACTCCTAAAATCGACCAAAAATCTAAATTTACATGCACACTAACAAAGCCACATCTAACACACATACAAACCTCCATCATTGTTGTGCTCTTAACTTAGAGTGGCCTGGAGCAGCAGGTTATATATAGAAGAGGAGGAGGCAGAGGAAAGGGAATGGTGGTTGAGAAAAATAAGTGGAGGAGGAAGGGAATGTGAGCGTAGCAGCGAAGGCAGCAGCAGTAGAGAGGAGGGGTCTTAATCAGAAGGACAAGGCAAGAAGTGCTTTGGCCATCTTTACTAGGCATGGCCTGCTGCCCTCGGTGCTCAGTGTAGGAAGCCACACTCATTGCCATCAAAGACCTAATCTATTCCTTTTCCACCACCACCTCTCCTCTCCTCTCCTCCCATTCACCCTTTTCCTCTGACTCTCTGGGCCCTTCTCCCAAGGCCAGCAGTAATGGCTCATTCGCAGTGTTCTTCTGGTCTCCATTAACCAAAAGCTCCTCCTACTTACTGCTAGGCCAGGCCAAGCCAGGCCATGCCATGCATGGTGTTGACGGTTGGACTTCGAGAGTAAGGAAGGAATAGGCAGCCATGACTTGGGCCGCGCGGGTTCAGAAGCTGCCTCGGTACGCCCCCACGCACAGTCACGTGAAACCACGTCAGTTGTATTAACTCTTCCTCGGCATCGGGAGCCACAGCTTCATCTTGTTTCTCGATAAAAGGAAGCCGCTCGTTGTCAAACTCCATGGACCTTGACAAGGCGCATTGATTGAAGAAGCCTTTCAGAGCGTCTCTTCGCTGGATCGAGGAGGAGGTCGGGTACCTCTTGGATCGCCATTGTTCATAATTATGCACTAATTGCTCTTGCTTTTGCAGGAATTGTATGCACAGCAGTGCTGCTGCTGCTTCTGGCTTCCGCTCCCTCCGCCCGATGATGAGGCTTTGTTTCTTCGGAAAGCAGAGTTTCGCTCACGCCTAACGAGGTCTCGCTTACCTTCGCCTCGGGGTAGTAGAATCGTCAGAGTTGCAACAAATCTGAAATTCACAGTTGATATTAAATTTGAAAATTTTAGCTGATGAGCTTTTACTAATTTTTATAGGTATTCTTGAAAGTAGAAAAGTTATTACTTTAAACAGATTTGAGTCGAAGTACCTTGTTAAATCATCATCGAGAGAAGGCATTCACATAAATGTTGCCCTTGTTTTAAAATAATGATATAGTTTGAGGTCAAATTGATGGTTGAGTTGGTGTAGTTAAGTCGGTTCAATGACTTGAGGGTCTAGTATGAAATGAGCTAGGATAGGAGGTAGGAGACAATGGATGGCTTAGGAAATCTCAGAGACCTAAAAAACCTAGCATGTTGGATTCTGAGAAATAGAATGTTGTTTATATGTTAGAGTTCTTTGATAATCTAGAACAAGTAGAGCAATTTATGTGTCCTTTACCCTAAACCCTACGACCCAATGTGAAGATAACTCTCGGGCAACTCAACAAATATTGAATTATGTATGTAATCTAATAAAGGATGACAGGTTTAGCTGGTTTGAAGGGGTTGATGCATTTGAAAAAATTAGGTAATGTAAAATTACAACAACGGAAGACATGGAAGACAGTGATTTGGATTTATACTTTTCAATAAATCCTAAATGATATGGGTTAGCTAAGGGCCTCTCCAATGGAGTTCAATAAAATCTCTCTATAATTTTGGTGTGAGTCCTGTTGATTGAATAGAAGTCAATTGAGAACAATAAAAATTGTAACAATCGCCAGATTATTGTTTTTTAAAAAAATTAATTTTTATTCAAAAATCATTGTTCTCATTATAGTGATCCAAATTGATGTTTGATAATATTTATATAATTAGAAAAATTAAACTAACACATAGTAATGATTAGTCAGATTTGATCAAATTAATTTTTATGTATTCGTCTATTTTTTTTGATTATATAAATATATTCAAATATTAATTTGATTCATTAATAGTATTTTTTTAAACATGAATTAATTATTTTTTTATAAAAAAATTAATTCGGCCGTTACAATTGCAATCAACTGCTGCTACAGTCTTCAATTATTCAGTGTATTAGTTGATTGAAAATAATAATCAGATAAAAATGAAATTTGATATAGGATTTGAAAATTTTAAAATTAAGTTATATGATTTGGGTATTTTAGAAATTTGTCTAAGTGATTCAATAAAAATATCAAAATAAAAAATCTCAAATCTCACACTCATAACTATTAGATTTTTTTTTTTATTGAACGTTTTTGATTTGTCAATGCTCTCAAAGATGCCCGTTGAGGCTATTTAGTTTGACTCGTAAAATCTTTGGCAAAGGAACAATAAGTCTTTCATTGTAGTCTATATAGTCATCCTGGATTTTGGAGCTTTACTTTGGGTTTATAAGCTGTAAATTGTGCAAAATTTAGATCTTTGAGCCAATTTGTGGAATATTGAGTTGACTGCAACTCTTTAGTCGAAAATAGATACTTCTATATTTGAATTAATTTTGACTCGATAGATATCTATTGAGTTGATAGATTATGAAATATAAATGAGGATTTAAAAATATTAATATTATCTTATTTATGAATATGTTTCTATTGCATATCTCATGTTGAAATGAAATATTTGAAACACTATCTTATTTACTTGTTCTTATGAAAGTGTAAGAGAAATTGATTATTTTAAATTTGTAACTTTATGTGTTATTCACTCCTCTAATATTTTGGCATATCGCCATCAATCATCAACGTGTAAAATGGGAAAGGGGGAGTTTCATTCTACTAGAAATTATGATCTAAATTATAATATAAGTTTAAACTAATTAAAATAAGTAAAAAAAATAATAATAAGCAAGATCGCTTTAGGAGGTCAAAGGGAACATGTGAGGGTCATTTGTTAAATTTGGACAATTTATATTCATATAATTGATTTGACTCAAATTGCTTCTAACACTAAAAGAAAATAAGACTAAATGCATAGAGCAATTTTAAAGGGCCGAAGGAGCACGATAAAGATTTATTTATGTAATTTGGTCAATTATAGATTAATCTAACACATTTAGGTGGCGTTTGGTTTAGGGGTTTGGAAGTTAGGGAATGAAATAGTTTAGGGGTTTGGAAATTAGGGAATGAAATAATAGAAATATAAAATGTTTGGTTAATGAGTTTAGGAATAATAATTTTGAAATCATTCTTAAATAATTTGAAATGGACAAAACTCAATTAAAATGACAAGTTTAGAATTTATTTCTATCTCATTATGCATTTTTTTTTGTGCCCTAATTCATTCCAGTGCTCTTTATCATCTCATCTCGTTACTGGAAAGCTCGTTTCTCTCCTCACAATAGTTACCAAAAAGTAATCTCATTTCTTCATCTGCTCCATCTTCAAATCTCAAATAGGTTTTTTTTTTCTTTCGTATTTTCTATCTTGTAAAAATATTTTGCATTTTTTCTTTAAAAGATTATACTTTTTCCAGATTTTATCTTATTACATCTTCCTATATCTTCTTTCTTGCTTTCTAGATTCTGGGTCTCGTTTTAATTGGTGTATCTATCCTCGTACAGTTTAGATTAGATCAGAAATTGACCTCCTTTTCTGTTTGTAATATTCTTTTGAGTAGTGCATGAGGAGAGAGTGTCTCCCCGGAATGAGCTGATGGCTAGTGTATGAGATGTTGTCATAATAAGATCTTAGGGTTAAATCCTAGCTAGTAGCCAGGTTCCTGCCCTCCTTATGCACTAGTAACTGTTCGGGCTGGCTAGACTAGTCCTCGTGATTTACCTCCTCCGTGTTGGTCTTGGGACGGATTGACGGAAGCGCTGAGGGCGAGCGTTTCACCTTTTGCCATAATATTCTTTTGAGTAGATTTTGAATCTGGATTAATAACATCAATTAATTTATGTAATTTATGAATGCTGATCTTCTCTGCTTGTTGGAATATTACTGTTTTTCCTAATTTAGAGATTTAGCTTTTAGCCATGAATGTTTTTTTTCTCATCTTGTTTGTGAGTAATTTATGCTACTATCATTAAAGATTGTATTTTTTTTTAATTTTATCTTATACATAATGGATGGATTCAAGATTAATGGGATTGGGATTGAATTAAGTCAGTTTTCTGGTTATTTAAGGATGAATATTTATTTTTTTAGTGATTATTTTTTCAATACACGTGAGTTTTATTTTTGTTAAGAAACTTATTATGTTAGTGATATCATCTCTTCCAATATATGTGAGTTTAATGATTAATCGTGCCTTGTTAGTGATAATGGCATGTATTTTTATTGCTAGTAGAAGACACAAAATAATTCAAAATATTCAGATTATAGCATCAATGGTGAACGTGTTCAGTGTTGTATATGTTATGTAATACCTATTGTTGTTGCTACATTTGCATATTATGAGACCTCTACTTAAAACCAAAGAAGAGAAAATGCTTGAGAGAATGAATTGAGTGAGTCATTGAGTGTTTAGACTCACTGAAGAACTGATACTACTTGTATTAGTGAGTTTCGAATGGCTAGACGTATTTTTGGAATATTATGTGAGATGGTAAGAGATATTGGAGATTTAAAATACACCAAAAATATGTCTCTACAAGAAG
>JBBUKS010041133.1:0-10580 GCA_038050645.1 Hedychium gardnerianum | reverse complement strand
ATCCCGCTTCTTCAATCGACGATCACTCTCCCGCTTCTTCGACCGGTGATAGTCGCCCTGTTGAGTGACTCGAGGAGAATGCCGAGAGGCTTCGAAGACTGTGGGTATAGATGAACTCTGGTCGGCAACATTTCGGAGTGCCCTAGCATACGTGTAACACTCTTCAGTTGTATGACCTCCTATTTGATGATAGGAACATAATTGACCCATCATTTTGGGAAGCCACCACTCCGATCCTCAAGTCGAGGTCGACCCAATTTCAACTGCTTGTACTATTTTTTCTTTTCGAGGTAGTCCCGATTGGTGGTGACTTGGATGGGATTCTTTGCCCCACAGGGGTTGGAGGAGCTTTGCGCTCCAATAACATAGCAGGGGTCGTTGGGGCGTGTGCTTCCTTCTTCCGGGTGAATTGAGTTTCCTCCACATTGACATATTTTGTCGCCCGGCTTAACAAATTGTTGAAGTCAGTCGGAGGCTTCCTCATCAGGGATCTAAAGAAATTTTCTTCGAGTAATCCTTGAGAAAAAACATTGACCAATACGTCTGATGTAATCGAGGGAACCTCCATAGTAACCAGATCGAACCGTCGAATATATTCCTTCAGAGTTTCCTTTGGTTTCTGTTTTAAGGCAAACAGATTGATTGAAGTTTTGGGATACCTTTTGCTACTGGCAAAATGATGGAGAAAAGCTGTCTTAAAATCTTCGAACGATCGGATGGAGGAGGGAGGCAGCCGACTGAACCACTTTTGAGCAAGGCTTGAGAGGGTGGTCAGAAAGACTCGACATTTGACTCCGTTATCGTATTGATGCAACATCGCAACATTTTCAAATTTACACAAATGATCTTCGGAGACCATTGCTCTTTGGTATTCCACGATCGTCGGTTGTCGAATGTGGCGCGACAGTACATCCTGAAGGACACTCCTAGAGAATGGAGTGCATGTGGATTTTACTAACCCCCTACTCACCGGTTGTTTGCCCCATTCAGGATCTCAAGGGGGTGTTTCTCCTTCTGAAAACTCAGAGGAAGGCTCGAGCAAGGTTGGAGCACTGGCAGATAAGAGTGAGCAAAAATTCGATTAAACCGAACCGACTGAATTTAAAATTTTGGTTCAGTTTTTTTGGAAATCATTTTTTGTCGAAAAAATCGATTAATTTGGTTCGGGTTTGATTTTGAAATTTCTTATTCGGTTAAACCAAATTTTTCATCGAATTGAATATTTAGACCCGATTTTTTAGACTGAAATCGAAATTTTATTAAACCCAACCAATTTTTTTTTTTTTGACCATAATTAGAAATTTTGATTAATTCAGTTAAACCAATATTTTTTCGGTTCGATTCGATTTTATCAAAAAATTTGGTCGGTTCAATTTATTCAAAAAAATTGGTTCGGTTAGGTTTGGTTAATTCGGTTCGGTTCGGTTTTAACTGAATGCTCACCCCTACCGGCGAAGGTTGCAATGAGAACCGGAGAAGTCTCGGTCGGTCACCCGGGCCTTCGTTGAGGTGTTTGAGGCACCTTAGTTGGTACAGGAGGTGGTGGGTTCCCCACGTGCTATTGTCATCATACTTCGTATTGCTGCTGCATAGCTCTTTGGACGGTAGTAGCAACAAGTCGGTTGAGGTCATCTGACGTCATGGTGATGGGGTGGATCTTCCCGCGTCATTCATCTCAAAATCTCAACACAGGACGAAAACCTTCCCACAGACGATGCTAATTTGTTCATATTTGTCACCTTGACAGATGAACCACCGGATCAACAGGAGAAGTGCTGGGAGAGTCACAGATCCGCCAAGGAGGAGGCTGTTTGTACGCTTCCGGCCTATAGAGAGAGTCACTAAAAGGGGAAAGAGGTTAGAAGGGAGGCCCGGGGTGCCCAGGCTCAACCCCTCCGATGCCCAAGTTAGATTTTCGTAATTTTTGGAGAAGATGAACAGTGACGGAGGGCTTAAAATTAGAGCATACCTTTGCCCATGGATGTGAGCTTATTTATAATATAGTTACTATTTTTTTTCTTCTTGTACTAGTATTAATTACGAATATAACAAGTAGCATACCACAATAAAGAAGTCATCCCATAGTATCTACAAGTGTCAGAGGTATCAAGATACGGGTATGGTACTCCATGTATTCTGACAGCTCACGCGTTGTGTCAGGTCAGCGTCCTCTTAAGCCCAAGTGATCTTTGGGTGGTATAATACTTGAGTTGAGGTCGTAAGCCCGTTAATATGAGCTTCTGGAGAATTAAGGTTCGCATATGAAAGAGCATCGTATTCTGATGGATAAATAAAAACAGGCAGAACTGGCTTTGTCGGTAGGCGTGTTCGATCGACAAGATCATTCGGGGAATGGTTGACCATCGTGAAGGATATTTCAATCGTTATCCGATGGAAGCTAAGATGAATAATCCCGATTAAATACATATAATATTATTCCGTTCGGTTAGATATTATCATTAGTCCTTGATTGCACCCGACCGAGACCGGTGACACATGCAACTGGGAACAAGAAGAGTATATCTGTCCGATTACATTTTTCCATTCAATCTGATCTTATCGTTTTGATTTTGACTTTGACCTTACACAAATATTATATTTAACTTTGACACGTGGATACAAAAGAAAAGTCGTTCACCATTAAATTAGCGTGAGCTCACCTTTTGACTTTGGATCAGACTTCAGAGTCATTTAATGAAAACATGCGTTTAGAAGAAAGATAATTAATTGAGAATTGGCTTCTCTTCTTCTTTTTCAACTTGGTTGCGTTTCATTATTAGAGAAAGTTTGCGTGATTTAATGGTAAAGCACCTAAGATACTAAATAAGAAAATTAAAGTTCGAATCTACTTATAAATATATTGGGATTGATAGTACTGAACTGGATAATCTTTTCAATCATAAATATAAATACTAATAGCTGGATTATACACATTCTAATATTGGAGTTGAAAAAATTATGACTCGATAGGAAAAATATTAACTTGTTATAGGATGGGATGAACTGATCATACAAATATCACATGTATATATATTATTTGTATTTAGTGATAAAAGATAAAATGTTCATTTCTAATGCTCCTGTCAATTTATCTTAGAATCAATACGGAAGAAAAAAATCATAAATGCTAGTCTAACTAATCTGAATAATGATCAGTGCATGAAGAAATACATGAACCTGACTATTAGTCAGTATTTGATCCTCAGGCCCCATGATGACAATATCTCACGCATTAGCCATCAATCCATTCCGTAAAAATTATATTACTTATACTTGTTGCATGATTGAATTGAACAATTGAGATTCATTCACTAATATATATAGGCAAAGATAAAGAATAGCTTGGATGCCTCAAATTACTGAGTATAATAATCATAAGTTTTGTTGTTTAGTATCAGAATCAGTATCTCATTCAAATTATTCTTTATCTTTATGTTTTATTGTTTAGTATCAGAATCATAAGTCTTATTGATGCCTCAAATTACTGAGTATAATAATTGATGATTGATCACAAAAGAACTTTTTTGATCATACCTTGAAACATTGAAACAAATAAGATCAAAAAATATACTAGATAAATTTAGAAGTCAGATGAGTAAGAAAAACTAAAAGATCTGGATTATAAAAATATATATTAAATAAAAGTTTCACTCTACCTCTCATGATTTATTTTTTTTCCTTTTTGATCCACGTAATTTATAAAATAAAACATTTTCTCCTGTGATAATAATAATAATACTAAGGAGAAGAAGATAACTAATATGACAATTAAAAGCTAATTTATTGAAGATACCTTCAAATTAATGGGACATGTGCAACTCATATGAAAGGCAAAATGAAAAATTATCTAATTATTATAATTAATTAGTTTTTGCTCCCTAATCCAACGTGTTAATATATGAGCCACAAAAATCATAGACGTCAAGTCGGCAAAGGTTAGACCATGTATGAACTCGATCGGATGGTCTATAATTCGGTCCGATATGATATGAATCATATGGCTCGACTTGAAAACGTGTTCGATTGGTTGGATGAGAGAAAGACATATATGAAATTAGTTTAATAAATAGAAGTTGAAAACAGTTGATTTAAAAATATATATTTAGTGCAAATTGTGATTATTTTGAACCATTATTGAGCGATCTAAGTGGTATCTAGTACAAATTGCGGCATTTAATTTGTTTATTAGTATTTTAATCCCCAATCAATTTTTGTATTATACAAATGTATCATTACAAAAATAGATGCTGACGTTCAAGAAAAGACTATAAAAAAATATGTCTAGTTTTAGAAGAAAAAATAATGGTGACTCACTGTAAAATAAAATTTATGGGGAAAGTCAAATTTAAAAATTAATTAATAATGATAATTTTTAAATTAGTTGAATCGTCATTGTCGTTTAAATATGTAGCTAGGAACGAAGCCCTCTCGGACTCGGTTGCGGAACCACGGAGGACGGAGGCAGTCCCTGATCTCGTGGCGATCAGTAGCGGCGCGAGGTCGATCGAGTGGGATTGATCGATTTGGTAAGAGGTCGAAATCTCTGTTTTCTTCATTTCTAATCTCATTCCATCGCTCTCGTTTTATGTGGATCGGTTTTTCGTTCTTGCGCCGGAATGTGTTCTTCGAAGGGGGACCAGATTATTTGTTTCCTTCTTCTTGTTCGTTCTGGAGGAATCGGTTTTTTGTTTAGTAGGTTTAGATCGAAGTCGGCGTTGGACACGACCTCGAAGATTCAAATACCGATCTTTTTTTGGGTATTTAGTACCCTTTTTTTTTCTTGAATGCTATTGTTATTATCAGGAGTTTTAGATCCGAGGCGATGGAATCGCGTGGTGATCCTGAGATCGCCGGTTGTATCTGGTATATACTGTTTGGGGCGAGAGTGGAATAGATCTGTATATGAACTTTGGTTTTTTGGCCTAAAATTGCACTGCCATTTCTAGCGATTTTGTTTAAACCCCCTTTTTTCCTTTTATGATTATGAAAAAGCGGTAGGATGGTGGGGAGTAAATTCTCTGTTCACTGAAACTGTTGGATAGTGAGGGAGCTAGAAAATTATTGAAGTGGGTGCAACATTTAAGAGAACAAAAATAGCTTATACATGTTGCAACGATTGCGGGGAGGCAAAAACACATCAGATGAATCATGTAAACACAAGATTTGCCCAAACGATCTGACAGAAAGAAAATCCATATAGGAAAATAAAATAGCTAATTAGTTTTGTAGGCGGCGTGAAGGATTGATTGGAGACAGATCAGTTCAGTCAACACCTATCTAATAAAGAATACGGAAAAATCGAAGCTAAGAAAGTATAGGTGAAGAACGATGGCAAAAAGTTAAAAGAGTGACACTTAAGATATTTTTGCTACTACGATTTGAAGGCTGCATGATATCTTTATTTTTCTTTTACTGCTGTCAAATATTTTTATTTGTCTGGTTATAAATCATGTGTTTGCATATGGGATGGTCCAGTTTTTGACTTTAGTGGGTTCGGCTAAAACAATTTCCCTTTGTTTACTATGACACTAACATTCATATCACGTGTGTGTGATCGTGTTTTCTGTGTTATTTCTCAGGAGCTCGCACTAAGCACGGCCTCAAGCTGAACTGAGCTACTTCTTGACTTATCTTCATAGTCGGTTTGCCGGTCTGATGGGCTGTTTCTCTTCTAAGCTCAGCGGCAAACACGCAGTCGGATACGAGGACGACCCTGTGGTCCTTGCTTCTCTGACTAATTGTATTTCTTCCTCTTCCTTCTTTTACAATCCAGTTTGTGTTCATGCTTCACGAATATACCATGCAGGCATGTTCTGAGCTGTTGCTTGCTATTTTGTCTCTAATAAGAAATACTAGTTTGACGTTTTTCAGCAATCAAGGCGTCTATGTGCACAGTATGGTTAGGTCCTACGTAGTCCCCTATGTTATCTATCTCTTAGCACTGAATCTGAAGGATTCAACAATCAACATTACGGCCTGTAGAACAAGATGTCCCATCCAAGCTAATGGCTTTGTGCACTATAGGATTTGTTCTAGTTGAACTCTTATTATTGCCGTCGGATCACTCTTGATTTTACTCACCGCCGTCCCTCACTTTGCCATCCTGCCTCACCCAACTCTTTTTTTTTGTTATCGCTTGTGAAGTCCCACCCAACTTTTGAATATTTTTTTTCTTCAATCATCGCTTGTGATTAAAATCTGGATAGATCAGACGGCAAATAGGTGGGCTCCAAATTTGTCAGATCAACAAAAATCAAATTAGTAACAAAAACGCTAGAGAAAGAAATATACTTTGCGTTTTCACCGTGGTGAGGTTCCTTTTTTTAGTTAATTAATCAAAAAAAATCATTTTGATGCATGACACTGTTTTACTGTAAATTTTGTGTGACAGATCACTCCTATTGATCTCATTTTCTGTTTGTGAATAAAATTTCGCATGCTTCAATATTTTATAAATATGTCCATAGCTGCTTGCTTGATTCAGAAAAATGCATCGACAGTATTCTTTTGGCATCTTGACTATTCAATATGCAAAGGAATTTACTAAATTCAGAAATATTATTTGACAGTTACCGTAAATGAGGTCCACGCGCTTAATGAGCTATATAAAAAGTTGAGTTGTTTGATTATTGCGGATGGGCTAATCCACAAGGTATATACTTGGGCGTTTAACAGCTACATCACTTATGTGGTTATGGCCAACCTTAGTTGCTTTTGTCACTTATTCTTAATTATGCCATTGAGCAGGAAGAATTCCAGCTTGCTTTGTTCAGGAACAGCAACATGCGAAATTTTTTTGCAGACAGGGTCAGTTCGCTGGGTTTTTTATTTTTTGCTTGGTGCAACATAATAGTATGTCAATTATTTATTTTCTAGCTAAATTTTCTTTTTTTTTCATTATGATTCAAGAACATGCATGATCGTTTGTCTTTTGCTGACAAACTTAGTGAAATTTCTTCTCAAACATAAAAGCTATCAGTAGAATAATTCTGCTCAAACTCATACTGGCGTTTTATTTACAGGTATTTGACATGTTTGATATCAAACGAAATGGGGTTATTGAGTTTGGAGAATTTGTTCGGTCGCTTAGCATCTTTCACCCAAGAGCTCCGGAATCAGAGAAGATTGAATGTAAATGCTTTAATATTGACAGTTACCTTCTTGTAGGCTCTGGCAGCTGGCCTTAGAAGTGAAATACTTGGTTTACGTTATATGATAATCTCCAACAATAAATGTTTGGACAAGTCTTCAAATAATTGATTTTATGTTAACTTCTAATTCCGTTTGCTTGCTTCATTTTACTTGCAGTTGCATTTAAGTTGTATGATTTAAGGCGAACTGGCTTCATAGAGCGAGAGGAGGTGAGCATAATTTTTTTCTTTTTTTCTATCTCTAATTTTCCTTGTTGCCATGAATTCTTCAAGGACTTTTATTTTGTTTGGGAAAGAGCTAGCCTTTTTGTTATCTAAACTGATGTATTAGAAAGTAATCCATGTTGGCTGCATATTCATCCTGCGTCTTAGTTTTAGAATATATTCGATTGTTATACGGATTGTCATCCAACTTTTGCATATGTTCGTGTGTCCCTATTTTTCTTGAGCCTCTCTGAGTGATTGGAGTTGCACAACATAACCACTTTAAATCTGATATAAATATGTTTGTACGCATTCATGGACACTTAATCTGATGGAAAGAATCTATTTTGTTATTAACTCTGCATTGGTCTCATTTGAGTCCAAGTATATGCAAACCTAGATAGCACCCAAGGTGTTGGTTGATCAAGATAGTAGGATGGTTATCATGGGAATAAAATTTGCTAAGGAGTATGTAACAATTCACTTGCTGAATCAATTAATCTTGAAAATGGATAGCATTGAAGTGCTCCCACCGACAATTAAGGCAAGCGGCATGCCCTGTTGAATAGGAGGGCTTGATACTGGTTATTTTGCATTTAAACATTTAGTAACTAATTCTCAGGGCATTAACTTCGTCGATAGTAATGCTCAGATGTGTTCAATAAAGTAAAATTAAAAAGAAATTGGATGGATAACTTAATTTGACATTTCATGGTTAGTCTTATCTAGAGATAATCATATCCGTTGGCTGATATGAGCTGCAGTTGAAGGAGATGGTGCTCGCTATTCTCAATGAATCAGATCTGTCTCTTTCGGATGAACTTGTTGAAGAAATTGTCAATAAGGTGAGTGTTACACCCCTGGATGGATCTTTACATAAATAATCAACTTTCAAAAAAAATTGTACGATTTCCCAGGAGAAACAACGTTTCTACATTGATTCGAATATCAGCATTTTTCAGTTTACAGCCAAACGTACACAAATTAAATCCCATAGCAACATCAGCATCAACAAGCTTTGTTAAGCTCTTTATTCCTCACACCTTCAACATTCAAGTGGCCATCATCTTTTCTAGTAACCTTACAAATTCGTTTTATATTCTCATCTCTGCTAGCATTTTTTTTTTCTGCAATACTTTATTTTTTTGTCTCTCCAATACTCTGATTTACAAACTATGGTTAACCGTACCAGGTCTTATAAAATTAAATAATGATATTAAGTAATAATGTGTTGTGCAAATCATAATCTAAGTAAAACATAACGTTTTAGGTGTCACAATGAGATCCTAACTTTCTAGATTTCACTTGCCAAACCATATTCTTATTTGTTGTCCTTTGAAGACTTTCAATCAGGCAGATACTAAAGGTGACGGGAAGATCGATCCAGATGAATGGAAGGATTTTGTCAGACAGAATCCATCTTTGCTCAAGAACATGACTCTTCCTTATTTATCGTGAGTCCTAAACAGAATTTAATTCTTGCTCAGTCACTTCTGTAGGCTACATTTATTCACATCATTTCAGTTAGAATTTTCTTGTACTATATTTGTTTGTTTCGTATAGTTTCGGTCAGGTTTTTTCAGTATAGCGTTCAGTAACCAGAACTTGGTAAATTTGCTACAATGAAATGCTTCACACAATTCGGCGGGGAATCTTATTCACCAAGATGCAGTACTGGAACAAGTAACCAAAGATATTTGCTCATACAGACTCTATTAACAATAAGATTCCCCTGCATCTTACAACCAATTGCATTCCATTGTAGCATGCTCTGATGCAATTCAACAATGCACCTTACATTCTCTAAATTTTCCATCTTTTTTTCCTAAAGAAATCTTGGCAGACAGTATCGTCTATCGCCACTCACATTTTGGTGCATATGGATTTCGTTTCATGCAGGGACCTAACGATCTCATTTCCTAGTTTTGTCATGCAAGCAGACTTGAGCGACACAGACGTCATGTGATATTATATCAACTACCATCACCCGTGTTCTGCTCCAGCTTATCTAATGAAAAAGGATTACGACCAGTAGTTGCTGTTATATGTTGTCTTCCTTTTGTTCTTGTGAATATTGTGGAAGTATTCGGTATAAGGTGAACGATCCCCCACGACTGCCCCACACCCGGCAAAAGGTGAATATTGTGGATGTAGCTAGGAGAAAAGAATGATCAAGACGTGCTATGTATATTTTAACTTAGTGAGGTCAACAAAATCTTATATTTAGATATTGAAGTATATGCATTTACGCAACCGCCTTGAGCTCGGTTGGTGGGGCGGAGGGTATTGTTTTTGCAAAAACAATACTAAAGTAATACTGATTTTACAAAAAAAAATAATCACTTTAGTGCTATTTTTGCAAAATTAATATGTGGTATTGATTTTACGAAAATTTAGTTTCAAAAATAGTATCAATTTGATATTATTTTTGCAAAAGTAACATCATCTTGTGATGTTTTTATAAAAGTTTGGTATTGTTCTTATAAAAATAGCATCATTTTAGTATTATTTTTATAAAAATAATACTATCTTTGTATGCAGATGAAAAAGAAAATAAATAAATCGCGTCAGATCATATATATTAGATGTCGTCCATCATCGCTCACATAAAAATATACAAAATATCATTTTTCTCTTTATATATATATTTAATATCCTGCATATTTTATTATTAGTACAATCGAAAGCTTAAAAAAAAATTCAGGTGCTTGAATTATTTTAGAGTCGCCCACAATTGCTCCTACTCATCCCTTCTTACGTGCATCAAGTATAAATTTTTTTTTTTCAGAGCAAAGGATTAGGACTTAGTCTTTAGGGTTTATATTATAATACTCAAGCAAAAGAAATTAATATATATATAATTACACATGATGCACACGGAGGTTCGCATGCACGCACACAGGGAAGTGAACACAATAATATTTCTCTCTTTATATATATATAGAGAGTTCTGTTAGCATGCACACCATATCCTGCACAACCATGAGCACTTGCTGAGGTGGTCATCTGCACATCATTGATCAAAATATGTGTGATATCATCAGTGATCAGGATTATGTCATCTCAGCAGGTGCACATAGTTGTACAGAAGAATAAAATATGTAGGCTATCAAAACTCTTCTCTCTCTCTCTATATATATATATACAATTTTGATATCCTGCACACCCCTATGTGCACGACCGTGGGCGACAGCCGACGTGGATGCGTGACGTGGCCAAAAATGT
>JBBUKS010041123.1:0-10581 GCA_038050645.1 Hedychium gardnerianum | reverse complement strand
GACTTAACTTTGAGCCTTTGACAATATCAAAACATAGATTTGATTCTGGTGCTCCCTACACCAACATTTACTTGCTAAATAGAGTTCCGACAAAGACAACCTCAGCTATCCATATGAAATATGGAATGGTAAGAAACCTCACATATCTTATTTGAAGATATGAGGATGTCTTGCTTTTGTGAAGAGGACTGTATTAGACAAGCTTGATGTTAAGTCTGATAAGTATCTATTTATTGGTTATCCTAGGTAAATAAAAGGTTACCAATTCTATCATCTCTTGGAACAAAAGGTATTTATTTCAAGGCATGTTATTTTCCTAGAGAAAGAATTTCTCTTGTGGGAAACCAGTGGGAGTATGGTTGAACTTGATGAAGTTCAAGAGACTCCAATGGACACTAATGAGACATCTAGTCAAGAACCATAATCGATTGTGATACAACTTCCTCGTAGATTAGGTAGGACACGTAATATTCCTAAGAGATATGAATCTCTTATAAGTGAATTGAATGACATGTTACTTATTGAGGATGCAGAACCTACTAATTATGAAGAGACTCTAAAATGTTCAGAAAGGGACAAGTGACTTGTAACCATGAAGTCGAAAATGGATTCCATGTATGAAAACTAAGTCTGAAACTTGGTGGACCCACCTGAAGGCATTATGCCTATTGGGTGCAAGTGGGTTTTTAAGAAGAAAACTGACATGGATGGTAATGTAATTACCTACAAAGCAAAATTGGTGTCGAAAGACTATCGTCAAAGGCAAGACATTGACTATGACGAAACCTTCTCACTAGTAGCTATGCTAAAATTCATTCGATATGGAAGATGGATGTGAAAACAACTTTTCTTAAGGGAAACTTGCTCGAGGATGTGTATATGATACAACCTGAAGATTTCACATATGTTGACAAAAATAAAGTATGCAAGCTTCAACGGTCCATTTATGGACTGAAGCAAGCATCTAGGAGTTGGAATATCCGTTTTGATGAAGCGATCAAAGAGTTTAATTTTTCACAAAATTCGGACAAACCTTGTGTATACCAAAAGGTTAGTGGGAGTGTGGTCATATTTCTAATATTATATGTTGATGACATATTACTCATAGAAAATGACATGCAAGTTCTACAGTCAGTTAAAATTTGGTTGTCTAAGAAGTTCTCCATGAAAGACATGGGAGAAGCAACTTATATCCTCAGGATGAAGATCTATAAAGATAGATCGGAAAGGTTGCTTGGTCTTTCGTAGTCTACATATATAGACAGAGTGCTAAAATAGTTTAGCATGTCTGAATCCAAGAAATGTTTTATACCCATGAGACATGAGATTCACTTTTCCAAGTCTATGTGCCCACGCACAGAAGACGAGAGGATTTACATGAGTAAGATACCCTATGCGTCTGCGATGAGATCTATCATGTATGCTATGTTATGTACAAGGTTCGATATATTATACGCTCTGAGTGTCACAAGCAGATACCAAGAATGAATTATTGGCAGACTGTCAAGACAATCCTTAAGTACTTAAGAAGAAATAAGGATATATTCTTAGTATATAGAGATGATAATATGGTAATACACGGGTATACGGATGCCAGCTTCTAGACAGACAAAGATGACTCCAAGTCCCAATTTGGATACATATTCACATTAAATGGAGGCGTAGTTAGCTGAAATAGTTTCAAGCAAGACATCATAGTAGATTCTACCTGTGAAATGGAATACATTACAGCTTCAGAAGAAACAAAGGAAGCGGTTTGGATCAAGAAGTTCATCACTGAACTTGGAGTGGTTCTGACCATTGTTGAAGTATTACCAGTTTACTACGACAACACTGAAGCCATTGCACAAGCAAAGGAACCCAAGTCTTACCAACGATCCAAACATGTGCTTCACCGCTATCATCTGATCAGGGAGATCATTAGTAAGAAAGAAATATAATTTAAGAAGATTCCCACTGAAAAGAAGTTAGTAGATTCTTTGACAAAGGCTCTACCACAAAGCAAGTTTGAGAGTCACGTCCAAGCTTATGGTATAGGACACCGAGGCGATTGGGATTAGGCCAAGTAGGAGTATGTTATATTTTAGACGTGTCCGAAGACAATCGCCTTATGATTTATATTATTTATTTGATAAATAGAGATTCATTATTTGAGTGCACATTCTTTATGTATTTGAATAGGTCTTAAACTCACTTACTGAATGTCCGTAATATGATTCACAACATGAGCGAACTTATGATTGAATCACAACTAGTGAGCGTCTTTATATCTGTAATTATGAATGTATTTAAATATTTCCTAGTCGACGAATTGATATTCGAACATCATCAATTATGTGAGACTAACACGGGTTATACTCCTTGGTTTAGCCAAGCAGCTGTTACTCACTAGCTAGAGACATTGGGATGTCGAGAGTTAAACGTATATGCTAGTTATGATAACTAGTTCATTGGAGTGATCTGCTATAAGACTTCATATGGTTCTCTACATATATGAATATATCTATGAAGTCTTTATTGCAGCTCGAGTGCAAGTTTCCTTCGACTTGAGGTATTAAGGTCACCTTGGTCATGAAGGTTTATACTTTAACATCTGAAGCGAAACATCTCAATGGAGGTGTGAACCTGAGATGATTGGGTATAAGTTGAAGTGTCTAAAAGTGTTTGGATAGCCCATAGAGGATTTACCACTTCTTGCAAGAAAACGTATATCCTATGGCCACTTATCAGGATTATTACTCAAAGTCTTTGGCCAAAGCATCACATGTCAAGAGTACGTGACTCTTGGACACATGTCTGAGTAATTTGAATCTACGGAACAACTTAATATTACTTGGGCTAGGTGTGACGTAGTCAACCTGGCGGGGATAGACACATAGACCATGTCTTGAACTAAGTGGGTATAAGATGAGTGAAAGGAACGAGGCACAACTCACTGTAGCTGCTGAAGGGTTCATAACTAGTTCTGGAATCAACTGTGATTTTTCGGTTAATTGGGGATCATGATGTACTACTAGGTGTCACTCATAATCGATCCATAATTAAATAATTAATTATGAACTGCCAAAATAAAACGGAAACCTATTGGGTCACACGTACTATGAGTATCCAAAAGACGTAAAATATGTTTAAGAATTTGATTCTCAGATCAAAAGATATAATATCTAGTTGGACCAGACGAAAGGAAAAAATAGAAGATATTTTGTCGTGGCGGAAGCGCTGATGGGCCAAGTCCTTTTGAAGACAAATTGAGCCTTGTTTGGTTTAATTATGAATAAAATTGGTTTGGTTCAAATTAAATTTGGTTTGGATCTTGAGCCAACTTGGTTTGGTTCTTGAGCCAACTTGGTTTGGTTTTGAACCAAACTTAAGTTAATGGTATGGGTCAAAGGGTTATTGGATATGAATTTTGAATTTGGATTCAAACTCAATATGAGATCTATATAAAGATATAGATCAAGAAAGAAGGAATAATTATTATGATTATTCATTGAGTTAAGTTTTAAAATAATCCCTCTCTCTCCTCTCCTTCTCTCTCTCCCGCCGCCCTCTCCCCTTTTGTTGCCGCCAACCACAAGCAAAGGAAACGTAATAAAATAATTATTACGATTATATCTACATGAATGTAATACTGCATGTGTGTGGTGTGTTCTGTAATAAATTAGATTTATTTACTGTCTTTGCTTTCGTTGGGCATGTTTTTGCGAAACGTGTTAAGCACACACCGCATCGAGCTCTCCAACAAATTTCTCTGCATATCTAAACAAGTGATGAAAGATTCCTCAATTTAATCAGTTGTCCTAATCTGTTTATATGGATGAAGCCACGAATCAGTATATTTGTTTTCCCCTTTGGTAGACAACTCCAGCTACTAAACATGATTAATGACACATCATAGACTAATCACCGAGCTAATAGCATCCAACCTAGACTTGGCTGCATGTTCTTGCACAATTCGATAATCGCATCAGTTAAATCTTAAATCACAATCCTAAACGCTTGGAACGGCTAACTTTCCTAGTCGTCTTGCTCGTGTACCTCAGAAATAACGAGGTCAATTAAAGCAAAAAAAGAAGAAGAAAAAGAAGCACCTTTCCCGTCACAGCCTTGGCCGGCTGCACCAGGAGCTCGCCAGAATCAAAAAGCTTGTAGTTGTTCTTCCGATCTCCACGGAAACAGACCTCCACAACACTATCACCATACAGTTCACCCTTTGTCGCCCCTGAATCCTTCCTGATCTGCCTCGAACAGACGCATCCCATCTCCGAAACCGAATGCAACTCCAAAGCAATCCTAATCGAAACACCGATCTTAGCTTTCTCCACCACCAAAATGCCTCCTCTTCAGCCCCTCCGCGACGATCCGAGGGGAATTGTATAAAGGAGAGACCTTCGGGGTTCGTCCTCGCCCATCGCCATCGTCTTTGAACCGTTCGCGTTGGCCGGAAGTCCAACTGCAGAGTACGAAAGCGAGGTGAGGACAGGGAAGCCTCGGCCCGAATTCCCGTTCTAACCTTCCGTTTGCCGCACGGCGGTTCCCGTTGGCGGTGGCACCCTGATACGGGCTTACAGCACCTGTGACGTATAAGGGACCCACGCAAAACTTCTTCGTTGTACCCAATTATACCCGTGGTTTGCCTGAGTTCTAATATCATATCGCAAAAAGATCGCAGTAATTTATAAAAAATATTAATATATCATGTTCAACTAAAAAAATTAATAGAAAAAATATAATAATTATTATATTTTATTAAAAAATAATATAACGTAACGAAAAAATATATAATGATAATTATATTATATCATACAATAATATAATATAAAGAAAAAAATATATAATGTAAAAATTGTAATCAATTAATCAAGTTGTCTATTGAATGAAAACTAAAGTTAGATAGTGAAAAATTAGAATTCAAATTTTTTTAATTTCGGCCGTTCCAATAATTTCGTTCCGGCAGTTGCGGTCGTTATAACGCCGAAGAACGGCATCCCATAGCAAGCAACGTTCTACTCTAGAACTTTGGAACAATAAAAGGTGTTCCCGAAACGTCCGTTCCGATCGTTCCGTTATCATTCCGGTGAATCATGATTGTACTCACACCCTACTTCTGAGGAACGCCCGGACCCACATATGTCGACGCAGGATTTTTTACTGAGTCGGTGACAAAATACCCCTATTCGTCCTCCTCTGTCTCGATGAGTTCGATGAAAGCACGGTACGTCGAGTTTGTTCCCCGTGGCGCCTACTAGCGACCTGATGTGTTATTCCGGAATAGAACGAGCAGGTCAACGAGCAGGTGCTAACCTGCCATTGCAATGCAATTTTCAGATTTTTTTTTTTTTTTTTTGTCTTCGACTTCGTTTGCCTTTCCTTCCGGTTATGCAATCTCCTAACGACAAAACTAAAGAAATGAAACTAATATTATTTCTATGATTAAATTTCTTTTTCTTGATTGAATTTAACAACTGCCCGACGAAGCAAATTTGACCGGATTAATTCGATTTCAAACGTAGACATTGGCGTTAACCGGTTAATTAATTAACCATGATTAAGTCGATGGAGGTGGTGACCGGTCACATGTCGCGGTCCGACATCTGGCGAGAAAAAAAGTCAATCACACAATTAGTTCGACTTTGGCTACAATTCGTATTTGAGCATTGTGTCGTCACATCATCTTGCTGGAGAGCAAAACTTTAAGAAAGAGGATACTTATTAGACTGCGACATATTATTTTTGTCTATATTACTATTACAGCATATAGTAATATTCTCAATTCTATTTTTTATTTTTTATTTTTTTTCTCACGTTACTATTACCATCAGGAGAATAAGATTCTAAATCGATTATTATATTATAATAATCAATTAAAAATTTTAATTTATATTTAAAAAATTAATATTTTTAATATAATATATCAAATTAATATTTAAAATATGGATATAATCAAGATAACTAAATGAATATATAAAATATAATTTCATGTCATTTTGAACTCTCTAGATCCATAAGTCAATTTCGATCAAAATTGACTAATGAATCTAAAAAACTTGAAATGATATGAAATTAAGTCTTATATATTCTTCTAGTTTTCCTAATTATATACGTACTCTCAAACATCAATTTGACACACTGTATTAAAAGTAATAATTTTTTTAAATACGAATCGACTTAGTTTGTATTGAAAATTTTATTACTTTCAATATACTATATCAAATTGATGTTTGAGGATATGAATATAATCAGGAGAATTAGACGAACACATAATACCTGATTTCATGTCATTTTGAGCTTTCTAGGTCCATTAGTCGATTTTTGGTCGAAATTGACTGATGGATCTAAAAAATTTAGAATGATATTGAACTAAGTCTTATATATGTTCGTTTAGTTCTCCTAATTATATACACACCCTCAAATATTAATTTGACATAATATATTAAATATAGTAATAGTTTGAATATAAGTTATTTTTTAAAAAATATTATTATTCATGATCATAGAACAAATCGAATCGATTTTAGCTATCGATTCGATATATTTATGTGATCATAAATAATATTTTTTTTAAAAAAATTTGATTTGTATTTAAATGATCACTACGGTTAACATATTATATCAAATTGATGTTTGAGAATATTTATATAATCAAAAGAACTAGACAAACACATAAGACCTAATTTTATATCATTATGAATTCTCTAGATTTATTAGTCAAATTTAGCCAAAACTAACTAATGGACTTAAAAAGTTAGGAATGATATGAAACTATATTTTATGTATTTGTCTATTTTTTATAATTATATTTATACTTTCAAATATTAATTTGATATATTATATTAAAAATAATAAATTTTTAAATATGAATTAAATTTTTTAATATAGCAATCGATTAAAATTATTATTTATAATTATAAAATTTTATTAAATTAATTATTATATTATAGTAATCGATTCATTATTAAATTTCTGATTTGAGTATTTTAAAAATTAAATATTTTAAAATTTCACTAACCTATTTTGATAATTTGCCGAACAAAATTCCTTGTCACATTATCCATAAGAAGGGAAAGTGGGGAGTAATTGTCGACGGAGTCCAACGAACTCCTACGTTCCCCGCAGCGGGCCCCATCTCGTTAACCTTTTTTTTTTTTTCCCCTACAACGATCGACCTTGACCAACTCCTATATCCGGGCCGGATCGGGTGGGCCACATCAGGACACCAAATGGAAAAGTGGGTACGTCCAGTGCCTTTCATTTCCCAACCAACAATCCCATGCGCGTTCCGGAATAGAGAACAGTGTTCTCCACCGATGTAATGGAAAAGGAGACATCCTCTGGCAGGAAAATGTCTCGATCCTGTTCGGGTTCGCACAGGGTTCGCGCGGGGTGTTGCTGGATTCTTTGACCTCAAAATTCCGGAATATACGTGTCGGAAGAAGAATGGACCTGGCTGCGGCGTGATCCTGATAATCCTGGTTTCTCCGCCAAGCATCCTCCGAGTGGAATCGGTTGGGGATCCAACGTCGAAGGCGTAGAAATAAGTCGAGGAAGGGAGAAGGTTCGGTAGACGACGGCAATGGCGGCGGCGGCGTCATCTCTGGCATCACAGTTCATGGGGCTTCGACGCGAGGCACCCCCTTCCACCGCGCTCTTCGTCCAGACTGTCCAGTTCAAGCGCCGCCACTCCTCCACCCGCTGCCCTAACGGACGAGTCGTTGCCATGGCCGGCACCGGAAAGGTCAAGAACATTCATTTCTTTACCTGCCCTATTTTCTAATTTTGTGGACGGGAGAACGTAGAAAATATGATTCTCGTCGAAGATCCATCGGAGGGCGGATCTTGCCGACACTAGATTTGCGTTTGCAAGAACAAAAAAAAACATTTCTATACATTGTTGTCTGGCTTCAATCTAAACTCAGTTCAGGATTGGGTAAAACGACAATTAACAATTCTAATGAATGTTGTTGTATGTGAATAAAGCTGCTTTGATCTATTTTAACTTTGTATCCATATATTTGGTTATTTAATGAATCATTTCTGTCAAGGGAAAAAAAAATAGATTTTCGACTTCTCAAGAAACTCCACGGAGCCCCTTTACTTTTTTTTATAAATATTATTGATAAATAGGAAGATTATAATAAAACCCTTACCTATTACATGTTTGCATAATACTTCACGACACTTCTTCTCAAGTTGATTCAAATATACTATAGAAATCATATTGTTACATATATATTCAATTGATGCCACCTCTCATACTCATGTGGAGGAAAGATTCGAGAAATCCATGGAATGATGCACACAAAGTTAATTCTCGGAATGGACTCGAGAAGTCCATGAAATGACACACATAGAAAGTAGAGAACAAGTCTGTCTTGAAATGTCTATGGAATAATGCATTTAGAGAGAAGAGGATATATTCATCTTGAAAAGTCTACAGAATGACATACGCTCGTTAACCAAAACATGCTAGAAAGTCCCAATACCTTGATACATCAATGGATGAGTTTTCTTCCTCCTCCAGTGAGTCTTCTTCCTCCACAGCTTCGCCTATTAGCATGTCTTCGCCTCTTCAATTCGATGAGTGTTCAGTGTATCAAACTTGACACCCTCTTGCTTCAGGGTACATGGTTGCTTGACATAGAACAAACTCTACCTCTCTGCCTGCATGTCCTCCTCTTTGAAACCCAATATCAACACCCTATTGTGTCATTGGTGCCGCTTTTCACTTTCACCTTCCACATGGTTGTTGCTTCCACAACTTCCACCTGTATGTAATCTCCTCCCACTGCTAAAAAGCTTATTTTTCTAGTTCGGTCTACTCTTTTCTCTTTTGTCCTCCCATTGGGTTTACTACACCAGCTCTTCTTCTTCCTCTTTACCCTCCTCCTCCTCGAAGTGGTTGGGTCCTCCTCTTCTTCCTCCACCTCCTCTTATTTTTTTCCCTTCCTCCTCCTCCTCCTCCTCCTCCTTCCCCTTTCTCCTTTCCCCTTTTCCTCATTCAACACACCTCTAGCACCGATACAATACTGTCTCAAACTAGTTGGGGATTGAAACCCTGACTTTGCTCAATCTTTCAAACATTGCTTGTGACTTTAAACCATTCTAAAATGTCAAAGCACTTTTTTTTTCCTGTATGTAATTTAGCAACAAGTTTTGAGGGTATCATTAGTTTAGTCGGTACTTGAGTCATTTTACCATGTTTCTGTAAGTTAAGGTTTTAGCTTTTATAATCTTATTTCATCACAGACTGTTGCAGCAATAGCTATTTTTAGAAGATGAAAATGGACTATTATGGTGTTTGTTGTCTCTTTTAAAATTTGTGTATCAACTTTTGTAGACATTCATTGTCATAAAGTGCATACATATGCATACTCATTGTTTTACAAACAGACCCTTGATCTTCTCTTTATTCTGTGCTTTCTGATATGTATCTCTTCATGTGCCTTGCAGTTTTTCATTGGGGGGAATTGGAAATGTGTAAGTCTAACTTCCTATATTTTCATTTTCTTTTCTTCTTGTTTTCCATTTCTTGCAACTAATGGCAACAGTTTACTTTAATAATACTTGGCTTGCCACATAAATTCATTTTTCTTCCAATCAACTAAAATGGTTGGCTGGGAGAAGAGATAATCACTTATAGAATACCTTCTTATGTGTTTGCCTCAAGAATGGCTAACATCCAAGACATATACAACTTGAATTAGTTGCATGTGTAAGCTACCAACTTAAATCTTTACCATAATTTTCCCAACCATCCAATTGATCCATCATGCTCATATCTTCAATAGTGATATTCTTGGGAATTTTATTCCTAGAATATTGTTTTCAAGAATGACATTCTGCAGAGAAAACAAATCACATTTGGATGTCATGATTGGAACATGCTAATCTATGATCACTTGGGAATTTTTTCATTGTCATAAAGTTATTAAAAAGAGGTTTCAAGCGGTAGAGCTACTGCCTAGCACCTTGGCCCCTACACGAGGTCAATATTAAAATAATATTAAGATAGTAAAGAGAAATATATTAAATTAAGAATTACTAATATTTATATATAACAAGTCTATACTTAATCAAATAAAACAAGTTTACAACAAATAAACAAGTCATAGAAAAATAAGCAGTAAATACAACAATAATTAAACATTTCATATTTCACATTACAACTAAGAGAAATAGTCACAAAATCTTGAAAAAAAAGTTCCAAGTGTGCTAAGATTAAATAATGGAAATTTAGAAAAATAAGAGACAAGAAAAAGGCTAAACACACCTAGGGACGAAATTTAAAAAAAAAAGGAAGGAAAAATGATTAGAAAATAGTCAAAAATTAGTGTTGATCGTTGACAACAGGAGCATGGGGTGGGAGACTTGAACGAACAGGGGGTGTTAGGTGGCTAATAGGAGAAATACAGTTACTTTCTAATATCAAATGAACCAATAACTTAACAAAAAACTCAAACTTATCCTTGGACCCATTTGGACAACCTAGGCAGTCTACATAGACCACTATTTAAAAGAGTCACATAAGAGGGCCAAGTGATTCCTTGTTGCAATTGCTTAAATGAGCCCTTAGGTAGTCAT
>JBBUKS010041112.1:0-10581 GCA_038050645.1 Hedychium gardnerianum | reverse complement strand
GACATATCTTTTTGAGGTATTAGGGATAGACACCACGCAGAGGACACTCATTCCCTTGAGTGAGTATTGTAAGTACCCTAATATAGTTTTGATGTGATTAATCGAGTTAGGTTAGGCCCTGTATAGTTTGATCCTTGTGTCCAAGTGTGTTGGAACTTAGGAACACAAAAAGTTGAGCAGAAGATGCAGTGGACGAGAAGGATGGCATGGGAATCGAGTCGACGAGCTCGGTGCATCTGAGGGATGAGAAGTTGTAGAAGAGTACATCGGTGGAGCGAGAAGAACGCGGTCCAAGAGACACAAGGTGAGAAGGACGCGGTCCGAGGGACGAGAAGCCGGGGAGGAAGCCTGCTCGAGGAGAAGGTCGAAGTTGGGTTTGGGTGAGCTCAACTTCGAACGACTAGAGATCACCCAGGAATCCAGAAGGACTGGAGGCACCCCAGAACAGAGGCGCCCTCGATTTCTTGGAGGCGCCTCAACTGACCGCTGAAGACTCATTGCAGCGGATGAGATCTAGAAGTCGAGTCAGCCCAACTGAGGCGCCCCAAACTCTTGGAGGCGCCCCCAGCACTGCCAGATCACCAATGGATCAATTTCGATCCATTGGAGGCGCCCCCAATCAATGGAGACGCCCCCATGACTGCCACATCAGCAAAACAGTCACCTCGATCATTTTGTTATAAATAGAGGTTGTACCCTCTAGTTTTATAAAACACACTTGCTTTAACTGCTTTAGTTTTCCAATTCTTGTGCGTCAATGCTATAAGATGCTACTCCGCCTAAAGGAGTCTTTTAGTGGAGCTTTCACTTGCCTTGGATTAACAACCACTCTGGTTATAACCAAATAAAATTTCTGTGCCTCGTTTCTTTTATGTGTTTATTATTTTTAATTAACTAGTGTGTATTCTTGCTTAGCTAGAAGCAAGAGAAAGTTTAATTTTATTTGCAGGCAATCCACCCCCTCTAGCCAGGCCAACACGATCCAACAAGTATGACATGATTGGTCTTTAGCACATGTAGAGGAGGAGGAAGAGGAGGAGGCACCAGGTTTCATACTTTCTGATCTACCTACCCCACTTCCCACTAATTCAATGTTAGAGGAGAGACTTTCTAGATTAAAGGAGTCATCACTATGGTTAGAGCAGTCTGTCTCTAGTCTACGTATGGAGGTCGCTACTAGTTTCCAAAGGATGGAGGACCTTATCCAAGCTTTGAGCTTGACTCACCCTCCTCCTCCACCCCCGGATGCCGAGACTTAGCATTGCTATCTATTTTTGGATATTGTCTCTATGCTTGATATGTATTTTTGGATTCATATGACTTGGTTGGTATAGATTTGGATTTTGACTATATTTTGTCTTGATATATGACTTGTAATTTTGTCTTACTTATGCTGAGATGACTTCACATTTTGTTCATTTATATATGCATGAGTTTACTTGCTAGAATATTTGTTACTTGAATTGTTCAATGATTTGTCAAGTTTTGAGATTTTCCCTATGCATGTTTACTTGCTTGTAAATTTATCCTTGTTCTATGAATGTTCATATTTTTGATGTATACCAAAGGGGGAGGATAAGGGTTAGATAAGAAAATTTCAAATTTTAAAATTCGCTTATTCAAAACAAACTAAAATTCAAATTAAATCTTTAAATATACATGTGTGTTAATGTTTTAGTTAGCAGAAAAAAAAAATTATTTTTCTAACTTTAACCCCAGTTGTCATTATCAAAAAAAGGGAGATTATTGGTGCAGTTTGCACTAATATTCTAACCTAGTGTTTTGATGTATGATGACAGGTTAAAGTTAGACTGTTATTATCTAATCTCTAGAGCTAAGTGTGCAGGCTAACTAACTTGATGGATCTAGAGGACTAGACACCAGGCCGAAGTCCAGTCGGGTCAGGGAAGACCGGACGATTGACAAGAAGTCTAGCTGGGTCAGAGAGGACTAGACAATAGGCAGGAAGTCTAGTTAGATCAAGGAGGACCAGACGGCTAGTTGAAGTCCATATGTGAGATTCTGGCAGAAAGCCCTGGTGGGTCAAGAGAAGTCAAGAAAGGAAGTTAGCAAATGATAAGTGAGGTAAGCTAACTGGAAGAGCAAATCCAGTGAGGTCGAGTCCCAGTGGGAAGTTAAGAGTTGGTCCAACTTAGATCCAACTTAGAACTCTAAGTTGAGACCGTGACTAGATCTAGGTCGTGGACAGACATGATCTAAGTCACAAATATTATTTATATATGCATTATTTATTCTAATTTTATGTTGCAGGTTATCTTATTTTGGACTAATAATGATTGCAGGAAAAATTTCTCCAAAAGTGCTAGAGGCGCCTCTATTGGATGGAGGCGCCTCGGATCTAGAGGCGCTAGAGGCACCTCAGATGGATGAAGGCATTTGAGAGCCAGAGGCACCTCGGATGGATGAAGGCTCCTCAGCGCAAAGGCACTAGAGGTGCTTCTAGGTGATGGAGGTGCCCCGGACAGCTTGGAGGTGCTCGGAGTGGATAAAGCCATAGTTTTCAAATCAGATCAGCCTTAATTAATTTACTTGCATAAGTTGATGTAGTGATGTTACACCAACTTCATCTCTGTAATCGATTTCTCTATCCGAGGGTTTTTCGGAAGGGAATTAGTGGATTGCCCAGCGATATGATCCGGAGGGTCATGGGCCTTGGAGTAGGAGTCAGCTAAGGCTCCGAACCAAGTAAAAAGGAATCGCACACTTATTTTATTTTGTTGTTTTATCTATCTATTTATTTCCATTGTGACTCATATTTTCAAGAGGTTTTCGAAAAAGAAAAGAAAGTTTTAAACACGTGATCCACCCCCCCTCGCACGTGCACTCGATCCAACAGTCCTAACTATCATCTCATGCATCTTTACTATCGACTATCTAACTCTGTTATGCAGGACTACTATTTTGTGATGCTAACTTTATTTTGTAGATAAACAAAGTTCTGGGTTGACCGAGGGTTCAGTTGACTGATCAAAGTGATCAATCGACCGATCCGTCCAGCGTGACAGAGATCAGATCGAAGTTCAACAAACATGATAAACAAACTATTCAATCGACAAATAAGAGTGATCAGTCGACCGATCTATAAAAGGTAACGACAGCCGATTAGATCAAATCACGCAGGAAAGGAAGTTCAGATATTCGGTCGACGGATAATGTGGATTAGTCGACTGAACAACAAAAATTATGGGATTGAATAGATCAGATCAGAGCAAACAAGGAAAAGCATGGAGTTCAGTTGACAGATAGGAGGTTCCGTCAATGGATAGGTTCAGTTGAAGGAACGTGATTTCAGTCTATCGAACGGTGCCTATAAAAGAAGGCCTCGGGGTCTGAGCTAAACGACAAATTTTTAACAACTCTCTCAGTGCTCATTCTTGTCTCTGCCACTACTTGTGCAAGCTACTACGATGTTGGAAGGCTCTCCGACAATCTACGCTCATTCTTCATTACATAATTGTCGGTATATTTTATTGCTTGCATTCTTAAAAGGAGATAGTAGTGTTGCTACTATCCTCCTAGTTTCATTGTATGAGTTTGCTTCTTCTTCGAAAGGTTTCAGAGAGAAGAACTATAGTGAATTGCCCATCGAAGTGGTCAAGGATCGTGGGCCTTGGAGTAGTAATCGCTGAACTGCGAACCAAGTAAAAAAGGAACTATGTTCTTATCTTTATTTCTGCTACACTTTGATTTAGTTTAAAGAAAAGAAAAGAGATTTCAAACGATCAAGAATCCCCCCCCCCCTACTCTTGTCTCCTACGATCCTACAAAGAAGGTTATAACACTGTCCGTCCACCACTCTTCAACGGAGATGGCTTTAGCTATTAGAAATGAAGGATTGAGTGTTTAACTTAATCCTAAATTGATTCTAAATTAATTAAGTTTAACTTAATCAAAAATAATTAAATTGATTAACTTAAAATTAATCCTTAATTAATTAACTATAAACCTTAATAATTCTAAATTAATTGATCTTAAATTAAATCTAAAATAAATCATAAATTAAACAATTTTAAGCTCAAACCTAATTTATTTTCGAACAATAATTAAACATTAACTCTCATTTAATTCAAAATTAATTAATTCAAGTTTAATTAACTTAATAAATATTTCAACCAATTCAATTTAATCCTAAAATTAATTAATTATAAATGAGTTTAACTCGATTAACTTAATCAACTTTAAAACAAATCAAAATAATAACTATTTTTCAAATTAACAAATTAACTTTAACCTAACTAACTGAAATCCTAAAATAAACTCAAAATAATTTGAATCATCTCACAACTATAGGGTTACCTTCTTTGACAACTTAGAATTGATGAGATGATTCAAGAAAAATAATTCACCAAAACTATTCCATAAATTCAAGTTTAAGCAAACTTACGATAGAAATTAGGTATTTCAAAGTGGTCGGTCGACTGAACCTCATGTTCCGTCAACTGAAAATTAAAACCGTAACAAGCTGTAATTAAGGTAGATTCAATTTTTTCGTCAATGGAACCCCACATTCCGTCGATCGCAAACATATATCAAAACTGGTAGATACGGAATAGTCTACATGAATTTAATTGATCTGTCAACTGAACCCAATAATCGGTCAATCGAAAACCAAACACTCTTCCTTGATTGGTCGATAAAATGGTGAATTTAATGGATCCGTCGACCGATAGAATTATTGGTCGACCGATTGAGCCTTATATAAACAACATCGGGGCAGAAGCTTGAGGCATCCAAACTCAGCATTCTTCCTCCACGTTTTCTCTATTAATCCGCTGCCAACTTCGAAATTCTAAGCCATCCGGAACACTATCATGCCTCGGTAACAATCCTCATACTCTTCTCTTTCATTTAAACCAGTTTATTTATAGTCTTTTATCTTAATCATAGTGAAAAGAAACATAAGATCGCTCAAAAGGAGGCTAGTGTTGGGGTTGCAAGGTTGCAAACAACTAAATTCCTTCGGTCCTAACAGCTAGCTCTTCTATCCCCAACCAAGATCCTAGGTTTTCTACTAAAGATTTAAACTAATCATTTGGTAATAAAAAGTTCTTAGTTATTGGGACACGATGTCTTGACCTTCCATTCTATCATACTTATTGTCCTGATGACATAGACATCATTTAGCACTTTTCACTGGATAATCTAGTTTGTTGTAGACATGCATACAACCCCACACTCTATACTGAGTTTTATCATAATCTGTGTGAGATTGATGCCCATCATCATAAGACCAGAGTTGCATCTAGGGACATGTTGTTTGATCTTCACATGTTCCTTTGCTTTTTACGCATACAGCCTTCAGCCAACCAAATCTTTTTCTTTCCATCCTATCCAGACATATTACCAGACCCATTTTCTCATCTGACTCTGGATATCATGTATGATGATTTCTTCGAGGGTCCACACCCAAAGAAGATGCCATCAGTTCCTCTCAATCCAAGAGACAATGCACTTTATAAAATGGTTGTCTCTTGTGTTCATCCCCTATCATCTAAGGACCTGGCAGTCTTGAGTCCAGTTCATCTCTTTATGATGTATGCACTAAAACATCAATTAGACTTTGACTTTGGATATTGGGCCTATAGGCCCATTATCTACTATTCTGGGTATAGTACCTCGAATAAAGTCCATATGATTTAGTGTCACATCCTCACAACATTAATAGCATCTTTAGGGATATGTGTAGGTTGAGGTGAGTTGATAGAGCTATCCGATTTTGATCTAATTAGTGTCCGACAATTGTCTCTGGCTGGGATCAAGGCTAGTTCCCAAGGTCTTACATACAAGCGCACTCATCCTTACTACGTCCAACCTATTAGAGAGGAGTCTGATGTCGAGGACGAGCTTGTTGCCGAAGATGAGCCCTATGACCTGCCAATAGCTCAGGATTTCTCCATGACCCCGTTATTGGAGGCAACTCAGGCTGCATCTGTTAGACAATATGTAAGAGATTTTGGGAAATTAGCTGAATTAAAATTACACCAAATCAAATTTAACTTACCTGTCGAGATAACCTGAGCAGATAATCGCAGGTTGCCAGCAGGGCTAGTTCGGTCATGCTTCTGATGGTCGACACAGATTCAAAAGCAAATGTCGAGTGCTTCCAGTCGGGAGCTGGTCGCCGAGTCGGGGAAAGAAGACTCTGAGTGCTTCCTTTAGTTGGGAAGTGAAGAAGTTGAATGTTTCCTCCAGTCAGGAAGCAGAGTCATCGAGTCAGGAATCGATCGCCGAGTCAGGGAAAGAAGATTCTGAGTGCTTCCTCCAGTCAGGAAGCAAAGTAATCGAGTCAGGATGAAAGCCGTCAAGTCAGGAAATCGAATCACTTCCTGAGTGGACAGCGAGTGGATGTCAAGTCGGGAATCGGGAAGGAAAAATGTCGAGGTTTGCGCTAAATGCAGTTTCCTTAAAACAAATTCACCCCACCTCCGATTGTGCTTTGAGGTCACGACGGATGTCTATTTCCCAAGATACAACGATAGACTGCGATTATCATCAAACACTGGTTGTCGCAGCAAATTGAGTAAATACCCGATTGCTATCATGGGTAGACTACCGAGTTAAAAGAACACTTGGCAGAGAAGAGGAGGGAACATAGGTGGAGAACTTAGACGTCTTTACTTCATTGTGTGTTTTTTTTCTTGTGGTCGTAGCCTCCTTATATAGGAGCTCAGACCCATGGCAGTGTTTAATGATCGATTAATGATCATTACTCATCAAGCTTTGAAATGCCAACATTTCTGGGCCAGTTATAGATTCTGCATTAATCATCGATTAATGCATCACACACTTAAATAATCAACGAAAGGATTCATGCGACAAAACATTGGTTCATTCACTTGGGCAAATTTTGCCCCCGACCGATCCGGTATTCAACGCACACTAGTTGTGCTCGCACACGAGTCAACTTGGTTCAATGCAATCCGGGCCCTGAATTTGCACCTCTCCTACGCACCCATGTGTGAGAGAGAACCTCTCCCCATGCATTTATTCACATCATACATGCATGTGCAATAATATAAACCAACCAATATACCTTGAAACTCCCAATGTGGGACTAAAGTCTCATTCACAATGAAGCCTCTTTCCTCTCCACCCTTTTTCATTCACTTATATCCAACAATCCTCACATGAATGGAAATAGGGTATGTGATAGCATTCAGTAGTTGAGTATAGTATAAGATAGGTAGGTTTTACCCTTTGAACCTTCCCTTGTGAAAATCTATTTGTTTACTGGCTGACAGTAGGCATGATGTCCTTGAACTATACTGTCGTCTATGTAAGCATTGACATATCTCACCCAGGACTCTCCTTGGTACAACTTAGTTTTCATGAGTGTGTTCATTCTTGGCCATGAACACGCCTGGTTCTGTGAGAAGCGCTAAGAATTGTGCCTCCAATTTTCTTCGAAGCGGCTCACTTCTTTCTCACATAGGTGATCTCTCAAAAGTATTCCACATTACTCTACTGGATCATTAAAAGTCGTGTGGTTAACCTCCATCATTCACTAATCCATTGGATTATTCCCCCCCACAATGAGCAATTTTGTCAGTGTAGTTAGGTTGTCCCTTTAAACCTAGTTCTTGGGATCTCGAGTCTGCATAGGTTGGGTTTCCTTTGCAACAACATTTCTCATCGACATCAAGCTCATTCCTCGCGATGAGCTTGCAACTAACTCTCGATTTAACCCTTTGGTTAGTGGATCTGCTAGGTTATCCTTTGACTTCACATGGTCAATAGTGATAACTCCCGTTGAGAGTAGTTGTCTAAGGGTATTGTGTCTATGACGTATATGTTTAGACTTACCATTATATAGATGGTTCTATGTCCGACCAATTGCCGATTGAATATCACAATATAGGTAAATTGCCGACACAAATTTTGGTCATGTAGGAACATCTTTTAAGAATTGTCGTTGTCATTTAGCCTCTTCACCATATTTTTCAAGAGCTACTAACTCAGATTCCATCGTGGATCTGGTTATTATGGTTTGCTTAGAAGATTTCCAAGAAATGGCTACACCTCCCAAAGTGTATACATATCCACTAGTAGACTTTGAGTTCTTAATATCTGATATCTAACTCGCATCGTTGTATCCTTTGATCACAACATGATATCTTGTATTGTGCAGTTCATATTCACGAGTATACCTCAAGTACCTTAGTACTCTTGTTATCCCTTTTCAATGCTCAACACCAGGATTATTTGTGTATCTACTCAGTTTACTTATTGCGTAGGCTAAGTCTGGTTGTGTACAACTCATCAGGTACATCAGACTTTCAATCACTCGAGAGTACTCTATCTGAGAGATACTTTCTCCTAGATTCTTCGATAGATGTTGACTCGTATCTATCGGCATTCGTGCTAATGCAGTATCACCCTTGGTGAATTTCTTAAGAATCTTATCCACGTAGTGGGACTGACTAAGAACAAGTCCTTCTGTTGTTCTAAGAATTTTGATTCCTAGAATCACATTAGCTAGACCCATGTCTTTCATGTCAAATCTTGAGTTCAACATATTTTTAGTGGATTTGATTATCTTATCATTACTCCCAATGATAAGTAGGTCATATACATAGAAGCACAAGATGACATAGTCATTCTCTATTGTTTTCATGTAAACACATTTATCACACTCATTTATTTTGAATACATATTCCTTCATGGCATTGTCAAATTTCTCATGCCACTAGTTTGATGCTTGTTTCAAGTCGAATAACGACTTCACCAATCTATAAACTTTATTTTTCTATCATGGCACAAAAAACCCTTCAGATTGTTCCTTGTAGATTTCCTTTTTCTAAATCCCCATTTAGAAAGGTTGTATTTACATTCATCTGATGTATTTTCATATTCCGTAGAGTGGCGAACCAATAATACTCTAATGAAAGTTATTCTCGACACCGAAAAATTTGTATCAAAGTAATCAAGGTCTTCTCATTTTCGGTAACTTTTAATTACCAATCTGGCCTTATATTTATCAATCGTGTCATCTAACTTCATTTTCTTCTTGAAAATCCACTTGCAATCTAGTGGTTTACTTCTCGGAGGAAGATCTACAAGTTCCCAAGTGTTATTTTGCAAGACAGAGTCTATCTCAGATGTGATTGCCTCGGTAACCTTTAATTACCAATCTGGCCTTATACTTATTAATCGTGCCATCTATGTTAAATATGGCAAATAAAATAAAAATGATTGGTAATTGAGGAAAAACCCAGCATAATTTTTTAGAAATTTTTAGAAGTTTTTCGGGGATTAAACCAAATTTATATGGATTAATTAAGAAAATTTCTATTTAAGTTGGGAGTTGATAAACTTAATTAACCTAAAGTTTAATTACAAACCCTAAGTTGAGTTAATCAAAACCTAAGTTATTTACTCCCTTCTTCCTTCTCTTCAACTCACGCAATTTTGTCACTACGGCTCACGACATTTCCTCCTCATTCGAACCATCGTCGACTACCTCCTCCTTCTTCTCTCCTTCTCTTCTCCGATCACCAGCCGTCGAGGTTGCCAAAGCCACCACCAGCCTTTCAACCTCATCTCGATCTCCAAACGCAGCCACTGTTCATTGTGATTTCTTCTCACGCCGGTGACCAATTGACCCTTCTACAACTGCCAATCGTCGTCACTGCCCTAGCCAACCGCCAACGATCTCTCCAACGGTGTGAAGCTCTGTCCAAGCACTGTCAACCGCAGCCAAGCCGCAACCAAATAGGTCAGTCCCGAGCCTTTATCTTCCCAATTTGAATCGTTGTCGAGCCCTAGCCCTTGCTTGGTCGATCCACTCCACCTCTGCTCAAGCTAACCTCTGTGCCAACCAATTCAGGAGCTGTCAATCATCTGTTGATCTAAGGCAGCCATCATTAGAACCCATCTTGTGTTTTTCGGTAGAAGGTTGGTGTGGATCTGCCCTCGCGGTTTCAGCCCAGCTCCGGCCACCCAAATGCCACTAATCAGCTACCAACAGAGAAGAATATTTTGGTCCTAGCTTTGATCACCCCCATCCACCTCTGATCTGGCTATCACAACTCAATTAGGTAAGGATTCTTGTTTATTTACAAATTCTTGGAGTTTTTGTTGCTGCTCCTGATTAGTTACGTACGTTCATTTGGCTAGGGTTGGATCCAAAGCATATTGTATTACTCTGATAACTTATGGTTGGGCTGTGATTTTTTATTCTAGTCTGGTTGCTATTGATGTAGTGTTGACCCCTCTTTGATTAGTTTTTAAGTTGATTTCAACTTGATGGATCATCTAAGGAGAGTTTAAATCAAATTGGTCTCACTATATGGTTCTTGTAAACTTGTGTACTCGTTTGGACATTAGAGATATATGAATATATTCATGGATGATTGTGAGGATGTAAATTCTTGTATGTGGTGGTTGGAAGTGTTTAATCTGTTATGCTTCTGATGTTGTAGTGATGATCCTTTCTAGATTAGTTTATAAATGTTGAATTCAATTATTGGATTATTTGGAATTATAGGGTTTCTAATGTAGCTTGGATATGGACTATTAGTTGGATTTATTTGAATGGATATTAGGGTTCTTAATTGAACC
>JBBUKS010041101.1:0-10581 GCA_038050645.1 Hedychium gardnerianum | reverse complement strand
TCACTTAACGGGTTTCGGTATCGCAAGTCTTTAAATCGCATGTAAGCCCACCTTAAGGGATAATTAAATCCAACAATTAAGACACACCATTGTATAGAAGAAATGTTGAAAAGAAAATAATCTTACTGATAGAAAGAAGTCAAATCATTGTTCCCATCTATGGTGTTGATTACACATTTACAAAGAAAAATCATGATTATAAATAAAACAAAACACCCTAAGAATATCTCTCGAGGTTAAAATTTTCTCCATGTCCGAGATTACTCACATTCATATGGAATATTTAATATGGAATTACACCATAATTCAATAAACCAACAAGGTGGAACACTAATGACATCTATTTTGAGATACTGGTATTCAGTCTTCAACTAGAGTGATATCACAATATGGAAAAGATTTACTATTCATATGGAGGAGTAATCAGATTAATGCTTAGTTGGGACACTAGGCCCATTCCAGAGGTTTCTTTGCTAAAAAAGATAACAAACAGCTAACAATGTACCAAAGTATGCAATTCTCTCATTTTCTTCAGTGAAATAGAGGTCTCTGGGTTGAACTACCACATACCCTATTTTTAAATGAACATAAAACACAAAATCCTGCGATGTGGGAAAATTGAGGTCAAACAGATGCTTGATACAGTCGTAAAAACATTCTTATTGATGGGCAATCTCTCAGCATGTTATAGCTTTAAAACTAATATAAAAAATTGCTTCCAGAAGGAAGTGTATTTAGAAAGTGACCATGAAAGCAACTCGAATTATCTTAAGCAATTACATGTCGATTTCTAGATGGATGGCCAATGGTCATGCAGCCGATGAACAATGTTTTCCCCTCTCAAGAGGACCATTTCTCACTTCAACTAGGAATGCATAGCCACAAGACAACCTCCAGAGCCTGTCACAAACTGATTCGTGACAGAAAAAGGCCACACCATTTGCCATCAGAATTCAGAGACTTACAAAATACCACTAAAGATTAAACTGCAAATCTTCCAAAAACTCGAATCCAACAAATACATTACCAAAAAGACACTTCAGGGCAGCTAGCTTCCATGTCCCTACGTCCAGTTAACGATCAAGCTAAGGAGCAGAAACCCTAAAACGCCGAAAATCCTTTCCGAAAACCGATTCTGAATCATCCGACAGCTCAAAGAAAGCAGCTGGACGACCGTCGATGGCGCGAAAAAGGAGCCCTGGCAGGCGTTTAGGAGCATGAGTCGTCCCATTCTCATGATCTCTCATCTCTGGTCGAAGGCGATAGCCAATGCATATCCAAAAGGAATGAAAAGGAAGTTGGCAAAAAAAAAAATATTGGCAAAAATCAAAGTCACTGTTATTTTATTTATGGCATTTTAATTTTTAAAAATATTAAAATAGTGTTTGATCTTTTTATTTATTTTTAAAATATTTTTTTACTATTATATATAAAAAATTTATAAAATAACAATCTCTATTATTATTATTATTATTTTTCGGATTAATAATTTTGAAAATTATTAATTTAATTCGATAAAAAAATTTCACCATAATTAAAAATTGAACGTGAGTATTTAAGAGATTGTATGAACATCCTGTCCCTACATTATAACTCGAGATAATAATTAAATCTATTAAATTGTATATGAGGAATAAAATAAAGATATTAAAATAAAAAAATTAATTTAGGGGATGAAGATGTTAAGATAGAAACACGAATATTCAGAAGAATTGATAAGATTCAAAATATTAGGAAAAAAATATAATTAAGCTATGAATAAATATGCTATAGATCAAAGAAAATTTGATTAATAATATTTAAAAAAATAAAATTCATTTAAATATTAAATGATGATATAATAAGGAGATGAAACTGATCTATCACATAAGATGATTCATATATAAACTTTATTATTTATTTCAATATTATTATAATAATTTTAAATAAATATTCTCTTTTTCTTTCCCAAACTCCTTTCACAGTAACAACACTTAAAAAAATTTCATAAAAAAAGGTATTTAAGTTACCACTCTATATATGCACTCCTGAATTTATCTTCCACGTACTCCAACAATGAAAACTCACTACGCCCATCAAACTTCAACTCTCATTCATACTAATGCTCTGCCTTTGGCCTTGGCAGCAAAATCAACACACGGATGAACTGTACAGGAGGATATCACCAGCTACAAGTACTAAGATTTTGTGATCTGAAATCTGAATACTGATCAAGGGAGAATTTTAACATCTTGCTTTGTCAACTTTCCATGTGCATTGATTATCGGTGCAGCTCTGGTCATGGTGAATGATGACATATATGTATAGGCCAAACCAAGATAAGGCCTGGATGAATTATTTTAAGCTACTTTGCATGCAATGTAATGGCTCTATGATGTGAAGTCAATGCCTGATCATGTTTGATCAACGAAATAAAAAATTTGCTGGTGAGTTATCAGAACATTATCCAAAGTATATATCAAGGACTGAAAGTGGTGCTTTCATGGCTGTTGGTATCAGGCCTGAATGGTTATTCTAATAGAATGATAGATTTAAAATGTGATAGTTTAGGAAATATGGGAAATCCTTTCCGTTTTATTAAACATAATAGTCGATTAGAAAGTCGAACAACAAGCAAGATAAGATGGACGAATGACAAGATTGGACTACTACTCAAACAAGAAAGAGTTAGGGAAGATGGAGACAAACCATGGTAGTTAGATGAGATTAGGTATAGGTTGAATAATATGACGGATGGATTGTTACGTTGTAGATTTGGATGTTGATGGGTGGTAAATATATTAAGGTGCATGAATTTACTCTCGGATATATATAACAGGATTATTTGTTCTTCTAATATGATCTATACGATCATATGGTTAAATGTACTCAGAAAGTTAGAATGCCAACCAAAGTATTATGATCAAAGCTAATTTGTCTCAAGGGGGGAAGAGGATTGTTGTCATTCGAAGGAAAGGAGAGACTAAAATTATAGTTAATGCTACTAAATAGCTTAGTCCCTTACAACTACAGATGTGAGACTAGAATTTTTCCAGGGGCCTCAGAAAACTCTTCTCCTCCTCTTGTCTCCTTTCTTCTTCTCCCTTCTCCCTGTTTTGTAAACTCTTTTTGCAGTCATTGCTTATTTTGAAAATTTCCAACATGAACAGAAGGATAACAGACCATAGAAGTAGGTGAATATATAGGTGGAGCAGACGAATCAGGCGAAATGAACAAGCGAGCAAATTAAGCAGGACAAACGAAGCAAATAGGGCTTGGTTGGACTAGCTAGGAAGATAGAATGGGCCACGCTGATCTTTGTCATGCTGCTATATATTAGCTGGCTGGTGCCACACCATGCCATGCCATGCATCAGCTACCCAATCTTTACTTGCAGCTGCTCAATCATGCATTGCCAGATTGCCATCTACATCAACATAAAGTCAGATCCTAGATTTCCCACTAAATCTAGAAACATTATTAACCCACAACCCAATTCATCAAAAGTAAACACAACCAAAAGAATCTGTAGGGATGGAAAGAAAGAATTTATGTTCTAAAATTTTAAGAAGCTCTTCCTCCTTTACTCTTCTGAGGTACGTCATGGGAGTTGAGTTACTATTGTTTTTTACTTGGTTGATGGATACAACAAAGCCTTCAAAAGAACTTTTATTTTTTTATTCCCTCCCTTTTTTTCTTCAATTTTGTTTCTTTTCCTTGGAATAAAAGTGTAAATTAACATAGCGTATATAGTAAGTAAGTAGCGTGCAATTAATAATAGAGGATATATAAGTAGCTAGCGAGGACAAATTAATTCAAGTAGACACATTGAGCACGGAAGCAAACTAAAACGCTCACTTCCTTGTCAGTTTCCTCCCTCCGATCCATCCTCTACTTTTCTGTCAGCATCCATCAACCCCCTGCAATTTACAGAACAATGGAGGAGATCTCTTGCACCGGAACATGCATGGTTGGATCAGTCTTTGCAGCCGCTTTCCATCGTACGCAGGCCTCTTAACTCCCCACAGCTAGCTCTTACCAATCACCCATCTCATCATCATCATCATCATCATCATCATATATATATAATAATAAATTTTGATGAGGTGAGTTGTGTTGTTATATCAATCTCTATAATTCGAAGAAGAAAAATGAGGAGGAAAGACCATTAAAAGTGTGTTTGGCGGATTGTATCCTCTGCTCGAGTGGAAGAAGAGTTAATGGTAGAAAAGTATAAAGGAAGTTATTGCATACCTAATCACTCTATTGAATGCAGCCTATTTATGGAGGAAGATTAGGTTTGAGCTTTGAGAAGCAGATCAATTTGGCAATTGGTTTTGTTTTGATATATATCCTAGTCAATTACCACGAGCTAGCGTGGATCGATGGTAAAACTAATTTATACAAAACTATACAAGTGACCCTTAAAGATCCATTGAGAATTAAAAGACCATCTAAACATGATAATTGTGATCCTCAAATTTGTATGTAATTGTATTTTATAATTTAATGAGTAGTAGTGTATGTGCCAGCAGGGATCAAGAACAAGGGAATAACAAGGCATGCATTTGAATAGCAACTTGAATGTGCGCAGTGGTCTACAATTTGCTTCTTGAATGTGCTTTTTCAATTCAATCTTCATTTCGATTTTTATAACTAGGTGACAAATGTATAATGATAGTCTGCTCCGTGAATGATTGTTTCATTTGCACATTATGCATGACCCCATCGGTTCAATCAACAAAGAAATAATAATAATAATCTCGACCGAGCTTTTCCCATAGTAATCTCGAACACTTTACTTTGAGCAGAATGGTCTGGTCGAGTGAGAAGGCCGTGGAACATGTGGATGAGCAAGATGAGAATTAGATAGAAAAGAGATCAGAGGTAGGAGACAGAGACAAAGACAAAGATGATAAAGAGAAAGGCAGCCATAGCTGTGCATGGGGGGCCTTGCCGATTATATTGATATATATATCACCAATCACGGTTGCTTTGCTTTTAGCTGCATGCCCTAGCTAGCTAGGCCTCAGTGAATAAGCTAAGATAAGTCGACACATTTTGCTGGGTTGGGTGATGGATTTGAGCCACCAGCACCATCACCAGCACCAGCACCAGCACCAGCTGCAGCCTCCAGTAGCAACTAACTCCAAGTGGGGGCAGAGCAAAAGATGTCTCTCCCTATCGTCTTAGGGAGGGCTGGTCCAGCTTGAGGTGGAATTGGTTGGACGATCAATTCGGCCGAATTAACCACTACGACATCAATGCGGGTCATGTGCACCTTACCACAACCGGTCCAGGCATTAGGCCGGCGAGGAAAGACACTGCCAACGCAGACGCTAATATATAATTCCCAAGGTAGGTGACCATCGAACTCCCTTCCCTGCCACTGCTACAAATTCTTCGAGAACTGGAGGGGGATATATAGGAGTATGCGGTGAGAGAGAGAGAGAGAGAGAGAGGGATTAATTGGAGATGATGAAGAGGCATCTGGTGGTGCTGAGGAGGTACGAGCCGGCGGGGAGGGTCCATGGTGGCGGGAGGAAGCAGGGGGGGAAGGTCAGGTACGCGGAGTGCAGGAAGAACCACGCGGCGGCCACCGGCGGCTACGCCGTCGACGGCTGCGGCGAGTTCATTGCCAGCGTGGGCGGGGGCGCGGAAGCCGAGCTCCGCTGCGCCGCCTGCGGGTGCCACCGGAGTTTCCACCGGCGGGAGGTGGTTCCCGTCGAGGCGGCGGACGGGGAGGAGGAAGAGGAGGAGTGCGATTGCAGGAGCTCACCCGCTCGGCACTAGCCCTTAATTAATTAATTTACCTAATTTGGATATGTGATTATTAGTATTATTATTATAGATTATTATTATTATTATTATTAAAAGGTTTGAGATGTTGATTTTGATAATATTCTTGTGTAATTGAAAGTTTGAATTATGGATTCGGTTGCAAAAAATATATATATCATATTTTATAAGGATGTAATTTAATTTGATGAAAAATATTCTGAGAAATTTCGATTTCAATACTGTATGTTTTGTCTCTTTTTCCTACAAACATTGTTTAGTTTTAGATTTGTCAAAATTTTCTGCATGATTAAAACAAACTGTTGTTCTTTTACTTTGCCATTGCTATATTTTCGGTGGTGTTTTATTGATTTTAAGATTCTTTAAGGGACATTTGTAAAAAAATGTACACTAAGGGGTGAAATAAAATATTAGTGGAGGGTGAACGTTGATGCTGAAGATTGAAGAGTAGACTCTGTTTACTCTGGCAGATTGGAATTTGGATTGGGCTTCCACGGAAAGCATAAAAGAATTTGTATATAATAATTCCGCCCCGCCTAGTTAAATTAAAGAAGGGAAAATATTATTAAAAAAAAAATTGGATTTTGACTCTTTGCGTCGAGCAATATATAAATTATTTTAAATATAAAATTTTAAAAAAATTAATGAAAAAATAAGAAAAAAATAATATAATAAGAAGTAGTTAAAATTAAGCTTAAAACTTTATCACAAAATCAAGAGCGAAAAGAATAAAAGAGAAATATAGCCTTAACGTGGCTTAAACGAAATAACTTGATTCAATATCAAAAAACTTGTCTCCTACATTATCTAAGCATAGGTTTATATAGCTCTCAAAATACTCAAGAAAAAATCTAAACAGAAAATAACCAACGAGACTTAGTCCCCTAATCTTAAACAGAAAAAGTCTATTTAAAAGATTGGCTAGGGATAAAGACAAGGCTAGCTATAATTAAGGTAAAAACTAACGGACTTTTATAAAATAGATAACCAATTAAGAAAAATTCAAAAGATGCGGATCCAAAGCTCCCCTAGCCCATGTCATGATTGGCCACATGACCAAGCCATGTTGGGTTTCAGTTAGGCCTCGTTGTCATGTCGTGTCTTGTTTGGATCCCCTCCTACATCACCACTTTGGCTGACTTGAGCGTTGGAGTGACTACGCCGGAGAACTCCTTGGCCATCATACTAATATTCCCTCTTAGTTTTTCCTAGGTGGAGGTGCAAACACTTTTCATAAAAACTCTATTAATTGCCTGGAGATAGGCGATGATATTCAACTTCAGTGCCAGCACACCTGTGAGTCACACATCAATGTTCCTAGGCGGTATCAAATTGACATTGTCTGTGGGAACTCTGAGTTAAGACTCGAATTAGGACAATGAGATGAGTGGCACCGACACACCCAATATTATCTCCATGATGACAGAAGATTTCAATAAACTGGTGGCAGCCACAGTGCAGACGGTACTACAAGACAGCCTAGCAACCCCCACCGTAGGGCCCTCCTCTCGGAGAGAACCTCTTCGGATCGACAGGAGCACCCTTGGAGCCCGACCACCGAATAGCTTGGCCCAGAGAGACTCTCCAACGGACGGTTCCCTCTCGAATGAGTCCGGCAGCATCCAGACCCTTAGAAGGAGGTCACCATGTTGGGCAGAGCTAAGGTCCATTAGGGGTCTCTGTTTTCCAAAAACATTCTTCGAGATGTGCTACCACAACACTTTCGGGCGCTAACGATAGGGGAGTATCAAGGAACTACTGATCCGGAAGATCATGTGGGAAAATTCGAGAATCTTTCCCTATTACATCAATACTCAGATGACATAAAATGTCGAGTCTTCTTGATAACACTCTTGGGCCCCGCCCAAAGGTGGTTCGGTCGGCTCGCCGCCTCCTCCATCCATACTTTCGTGAAATTCAAAAATATGTTCTTACAATATTTTTCCGTTAGCCGAAGGTATCAGAAGACTCCACACAATTTATATGCCCTCAGACAGAAGCCCAAAGAGTCTTTGAAGGAATATCTACAACGATTTAACCAAACAGCCATGGACGCCCCTTCAGTTACTCCGGAGATGCAAGTCAATGCCTTCTCCCAGGGTTTGACAGACGGGGAATTCTTCCAATCTTTGGTCAAGAAACCTCTTGTCAACTTCGACGGGTTGCAGACAATGACACTCAAGTATATCCAGGTAAAAGAGGTCCAATATGCTCGAAGAAAGGAGATTCCAACTCCGGCGATAACCACAGGCCATTCGGATTGCAGGGCTCCTCCCCTCCCCTTACGCAACAAAGGACATCCCAAACACAGGGAGGATAAGATTATGCAGACAGTGGAACTTGTCCCCGATTCATTCCTTGGATCGGGTTGTGAGCCACTCAGGCAAAACCAATATTGCGCCTTCCATGAATCGGATACTCATTCAACCCAGGATTGTCAATAGTATGCTCAGGAACCGAGGCGAGTAATGGAGCAACGGAAGGCCCCCCAGAATCGGCCTAAGCAGGGAAGCTCCTCTAAGCCTTACCAACATCCCTGCCGCTAGGATTGGGAGGCTGACACAAATCATCGCTCGAATCGGCGATCTCCTTCACCGTGAGGAAAATCCCCGATATCCCCCCAATCTCAGCAAGTTACTCTCTGAGAAAGGGAAAAAGATAAAGGAAAAGGCAAGATGGATGCTCGAGGAATGATCCACATGATCTTGGGAGGACCCATAGATGGAGACTCCACTCATGCCCGCAAAGTTCATGGACGGAGATTAGAGAGCTATGGGATCAATGTTGGTAGAGGAAGCCAACAAGACCCCGCAATAAACTTTGGGCCTGAAGATCTAGACGGAGTTGAGATGCTACATGACAATGCTCTGGTGATTGAAGTCTGAATTCCCAACTACACTGTCAAATGGGTGTTCGTTGACACGAGGAGATTAGTCAACATCATCTTTAAACATGCTTTCGGCCAGCTACAATTGGAGGAGGAAGAACCGCACCCAGTGAACACCTCCCTTTATGGGTTCACCAGGCACGAGGTACAACTAATGAGTTAGATCCATCTCTCTCTCTCCCTAGAAGAAGAGCCCATAAGGAGGACGAAAAGGGTGCCCTTTCTCATCGTAAATGCAGTCTCCGCTTACAATGTTATACTCGGGAGACCAGTATTGAGCACTTTCCAAGCGGTGGTCTCCACTTTCCACCAAAAGCTCAAATTTTCAATAGAAAGTAAGGTGGGGGAGGCTAAGAGAAATTAGGTGGCCGCCTATAGATGTTATGTTAATATGGTCAAAACTGACTCTCGCAAGGCTCCCTGACTGCGAGATGACTTGGTCCAGGCTGTTTATGAGGCACCGATGGCCCGACCGATTAAGGGAAAGGAATGTTATGTTTAAGAGGTGTCTTAAGGCAATCGCCTTATGACTTGTACTATTTATATGATAAATATAGATTCACTATCTTAGTGCATATTCTTTATGTGTTTGAATTTGGTCTTAACCTCACTTATTGAATGTCTGCAATACGATTCATAGCGTGAGAGAACTTGTGATTGGATCACAACTAGTGAGCGTCTCTACATGTGTATTTATGAATGTATTGAAATATTCTCTAATCAATGAATTGATGTATTCGGACATCATCAATTCTGTAAGATTAAAACGGGTTATACTCCTTGGTCTAACCAAGCAATCATTATTCACTGGCTGGAGACATTGGGATGTCAAGAGTTAAACGTGGATGCTAGTTATGGTAACTAGTTCATTGGAGTGACCTACTGTAAGACTTTATATGGTTCTCTACATATATAGATATGTTTGTGAAGTTCTTACTGCAACTTGAGTGCAAGTTTCCTTTGACTTGAGGTATTCAAGTCACCTTGGTCATGAATGCTTATATTTTGATATCCTAGGCAAAGTATCTCCTTGGAGATGTGAACTCGAGATGATTGGGTATAAGTCGAAGTGCCCGAAGGTGTTTGGATATCCCATAGAGGATTCACCACTCCTTGCAAGGAGATGTATACCCTATGGTCACTTGTCATGATTGTTACTCAATGTTTTTCACCAAAGCATCACATGTTAAGAGTATTGGACTCTTAGACACATGTACGAGTAATTAGAATCTACAGGACAAGTAAGTATTACTTGGGCTAGGTATGATGTAGTCATCCTAGTGGGGACAGACACAATATACCATGTCCTCAACTAAGTGAGTATAAGACGAGTGAAAGGGACGAGGCATGACTCACTGTAGCTGCTGAAAGGGTTCATAACTAGTTCAGGGATCAACTGTGATTTTCTTGTTAATTGGAGATCATAATATACTACTAAGTGTCACTCATGATGGATCCATAATTAAATAGTTAATTATGGATGGTCAAGATAAATCAGAAACCTATTGGATCACACGCACTACGAGTATCTAAAAGACATAAAATAAATTTGAGAATTCGATACTCATATCAAGAGATATATGTTGGATCATGAAAGACAAGAGAGAGAGGGGTGTGAATCTCATTTAAAAAAAAAATCTTTTTATCGTAATCATAAAATTGAATTAGAGTGTTAATAGCGAAATAATAAGAAGGAAAATTACTCGTTCGATTTTACTTGGTTCGGAGCCCAACCGACTCCTACTCCAAGAACCCACGACCTTTGGATCATATCGTTGGGTTAATCCACTAAAAGTTCTTCTCTTTGAAAGCTTTCGGAGAAGAAGTAAACACATACAAAAAATGAGGAGAATAGAAACACACTGCTATCTCCTTAATGTATGCAGTAATAAACAAAGTAGTATACCGACAATAAG
>JBBUKS010041011.1:0-10584 GCA_038050645.1 Hedychium gardnerianum | reverse complement strand
GTGTGAACTCGAGGTCAAGTTCTTTTCAACCCGTGGTGACTGCATCCGGATGTAGGATAGACCCAATAAGACCTCCCGAGCTTCAACGGGCCATAACTTTTGACTCGGGTATCAGAACGAGACGTTGTTTGGTTTGAATCGAAACTCGTTCAAATATCTATATTTGTTACTAGGTGGAACCCATAACTGGAAAAATTTCAGATCCGAAAAACATCATTTAGGGATTTTTCGGAGGCTCCAAACATCTTGTTTACTATTTTTAATAATTTCCATTTTTATGGTATTTAGGGTATTTTTAGTATTTCTAGTGTTTAACTGTTTGAGGAATTATCCTCTGTTAGTGAATAAAATTTACTTTTTTGATAAAACCTAGAAGACGACGGTTTCTCTGTGTGTTTTTTTGTTATTTCGCTTCTTGTTTCCTCCACAAATCCCCATTTTCTTCAATCCACGGGATAATTGCTATCTTGTCCGGCGTCAGTAAACAAGTAGGGAGATGGCAACTTAATTGTTCAACTTTGTCTTATATAAATTACTTTGATGTTCATCCCAATCATACATCAAATTGGGATATTCAAAGATAGTTAATCTATAATTGAAGTGATGGCTCAAAACCTCAAGTGGATAAAGAAAAGGCAAGCTGACATTAGGATGAAACTCAAGTGTGCAAATGATAAAAGATTTCTTAAGGGCAAAGTCAAGCTTCTCTATCTTTTAGGGTAAAGTGTATTCAAAGATACTTGTTAATATATTATTGAAGTAATGGCTCAAAATCTCAAACGAATAAAGAAAAGGCCAGATGACACTAGGATGAAACACAGGCATACAAATGATAAAATATTTCTCTAAGGGCAAAGTCAGTTTGCCTATATTTTAGGGGTAAAGTATATCCTCCCTATTTCTTAATTAGATTAAACCACAGTTTTGAGCACATAAAAACTTAGATTTATAGCTGTATCATCCCATTAAGGGGTCAAGTCGATTGGCATAGGAGAAACATTGTTTCACTTATTAACTGGCATATGAGAAGCTCCTCATACCCCATTGTGATCCTTCTGCCTTCACCCCAACTCGTTGCTTTCTGCTTTCATTGCGAGTTCCACTTGATCTTCCTCCTTTACTGTAAGCTCTACTTGAGCTTCCTCAGACGCAAGCTTTGCCAAGCTTCTCTTCATTGCAAGCTCCGCCCGAGTTCTTTCCTTCAATGTGTGCTCCGCCTAAGCTTCCTCCTTGGTCACAAGCACCATCCAAGCTTCCTCCTTCGCGAGCTCCACTCGAGAATCTTTCACCTTCCGTGAGATCCGACATGCTACGAACTCCTTCTACCGCTCTCCACCCAAGCCCAAGCATCTTTGCAACCTTCTTCTAAGTTGAAAGGTCACCTTGAATTGCTTCTGCAACCCAAAATCCAAAGTAAGTTTCCTCTTCTTCTTCCTCCCTCCTCTTATTCTTCTCCCTTCCATCCTCCTTGTCAGAGTAACATGCACCTAAACAAAATGGAATGCTACAATATTGAAGCAATATTGTGTTCTGAGGACTGGGTCAAGACTTTAAACATAGATTAAACCAAGAAGTTCTCTCTAACACTTTAAGAAAATTACCAAAATTCAGTTTTTAACTGCAGACCACAGCAGGATTCACTGATATACAATGTTGACACTATCAACAACTTCTTAGGCAATACCATCACACTCTTGCACAGAAAAAAAAAAATGCAATTTTGATCTCACTTGACCAAAGTTCCCCAGAAGAGACATGATGAAAGAAAGATGCAAATGCAGAAAAGAGAACAATGTTTAAAGGTAATCCCTAGTGATGCTAGAGATGTTACAGTGAATTTAGAAAGTCTCACATATTCTAATAAAATTCTTTTAAAAAAAGAAATACTATAAGACGCACTGTAATATTTGCTTGTGAGTCTGTTGTAGCTGACCACACATTAACCAAATGAACAGTCGGTGTCAGACTGGAATAGACCTACAATTAGAAAAATAAATCTGGATGAGAATAGACAAATCAACCCCCCTATACAAAAGCACTGCAAAGAAAATAGTAGTACATACATGAAAAAGTCAGGAAAAGTAAAATTTTATGCAGTAAAATAGTTAATCATTTGATAATTAAGTAGGACCAACCTTTTCTCTTCCCCAATCAATTAAAAGAAGAAATGCAGATTCATGTTCAACTGACCAACCCAGACTGAACCTCTCAGTCGTACAAATTTTGACTCACCATAGACATTTGAGCCAGTCAAGTATATATTAGAGATTTTTTTTTTACTTTCTAGTGTTTCATATTTCATTCAAGTAAAACCATATGTATGGCAATTAAAAGGTTATATCTTTGATGTTAGTGATGTAATTTCATCCGTATTAATGAATATGATCCCTCAACATTAGAGTATGTACCACAAAAGTATAGTAGTGTTATCACTCTCCTATTTATTAGCTCTATGGGGAAATTGTATGACTAAAACCGTTTTCTTTGTGGCACTGCATATCTATGTGACAACATGATCATAATTGGGAATGACCATAGCTACATTAAATCCTCAGTTGCGAAGGAAAGTTTTTTTCATTTTCATAACCAAATTTTGTTTCGAACAAAACAAACTTAAAATGATCTTTATATCACTGTTACCTAACCATTTTCAGTGTCTTTAGCAGCACCATAAATCTTGTGGTCCTTGCCAGATCTCTTTCTACCAACATAACTGTATCACCCTGTACCACGCTTGGTTCAACATGTTGCTTGTTCACAGGTAGTGAACAGTTGGCTGTGAAGCTAAACTATGCAGGAATCTTTATTTTTGTTTTCAACCAAACCAAGGTAACTTCACCAGTTGTCATTAATATAGACCAGCAGATATCACTATCATTCCTTTAAGTAAAAAGGGTAGCCCGTGAGGCCTCCTCAAATGATTAGTGATCACTTTTCAATTAAAACAGCTACATAATTTTGTTAACAATATGCAAGGTGGTTTCAATCTTCTCCTCTCATTAATTTATTATGACGATATATAAGAAAATTCTTTCCAAAATCTATACTGCAAGATAGATAAGACAATCTAAGTTCAAAATTTTGCAAAAAAACTCAACCACAAAATTTAGCATTAGACATGATGGAATTCAAGACCTTCTCCCTGTATAATGGTTTCTAACATGAACAAATTGGACTTTACAATTAGCTTGACCAAATGGTGCCCTTCCTGAATAACAGAAGGGCTTTCTCCCATCAAAATGTTTCATTGGCTCATTAGTTTCAATCTAGTCAATCTATAAAGATGCGAAGATAACTTTAGGATCCAACATTAAAGTACATGAAAATCATAAGCACTGGGATCATATTGAAATTTACAAGATGTCGCAGATCAGGTGAGAGAGCTGTATCAGTGATTGTCCACCGTAAACTTCGAGCACTGATGTCTTTCTGTACTTTCCATCCTTTTTCGACATTATATACCTTGATAAGGCTTCCCTGGTTGGTAATCAAACAAATGTATACAAAAAGGACACTATTTCAAGCCCATCCAAGGAAATGAATTTGCAGGTTCAGCAACACTCTTCTTAAATGCCCAAGTAATACATACCCGAAGGCCAACAATGAAAAGAGAGCCATCAATAGAGAATTGTGATGTGTATGCTTCGCTGTACATCCTGTCTGTATGACTGGGACGATCCATAGGAAGGTACCGACCAAGAACATGTGAACAATCGGCTAAAGAGAACCTTCCTCTGCCAAAATGACTAGCTTCTCTTGCCAATAACATTGTAGTAGTGGGGACAGGAACTTTTTGGTGGTTCCTTATAGACTTTCGGTTACTGACGAAGGGCTCCGTTTGGAGCTTGGTGAGTTGGCATATTTCATCATCAATCCTAAAAATTCCATCATCAACTACTAGTCCTGCATTATTTCTGAAACGATTCTGCCTGAACACTCTCATATTTGAACCACTGCTACTCTCCCAGGAATATGTTGTGCTGTTTAGCAAAAAATGGCACGTAATAAATTAGAACTAACAATGATCACGATATTTTTGTCAATCTCAGCTAAGGAATTAAAAGAGTTAAAAGAACCAACTCAAATTCACTTACTGGTCTTTGACAAAAACACTGAAATCTGAAAGCATGAAAACGTTTTGTTTTTTAAACAGGGGGATCAAAACCCACATTTGTTTTACTACTTGATCATATTCCACCATAAAATGCCGGATTTTGGCAAAATAAAAGACTAGATTTTGTCCTTCCCATCACGGGAACCCAAAACCCACTTTCCTTGATCGCGATAACCAACAACACCGAGCGAAAGTCATTTCGTCAGCAAACGACCAGATTATTTAACCCCCTTCCTTCCAACCGTCGCAATACCAACATATTCAGATGGAAAAAAAGATCCAAAAATGAGTTCTCAGACTATGCATCAGGTAGAGCAGCAAAAAAAAAAAAAATCAATAGAAATAAAATTATTTTAAAGAAAAAACGAATCATTCTACAACATGGGAGGCAGAAATTAGTAAATTACCATCAGAAGCAATGGAATGGCTCGACGAAATACGACCTCGGTTGCCTGACTGGCTACTGGTGATTAATTAGGGTTTCAGACACCAAAGAGATGCTAAGCCGCCATTATGATAACAGAAGGAAGGAATAAGCGACAATTAAGGGAGCGTGAAAGGAAGAAATTTTCGCAGTAGACCTTTGGGAGAGGAAGTAGATAAGATGCAACATTTGCGGTATCGATCTCCGTGCAACCGGCCTCCTTATGTGCCACGTAAGTAGAGCATCGTGGAGTCCTACTCTCACAGCGAGGTGGCGTCACGACGGTGGAATTGTAAGATGCCTTTTGACGATTAAAGGATCTGGTTGTTCCGACTTCCGAGTCCACGACTCACTGTTGTGGCAACACCTCGTAAAAGGCGAAACGCTCGTCCACGACTCACGGAGACACGTGTGATCGCGGTGGGTGATTGTGTAATGCGGACGCCGTTAAATACACGTCGTGATAGTACGTGCAGTGGTATGATTGGCTATAAGAGACGGGCTAGATGACGACAACCAACGTCAACTCCGCGTAAGAGGAATGCCTATAAATACAACGTCGTAGTAAGGAAGATTGGGAGCTGCAGCTTCAAGAGCAACGTCGCCGGGTGTACATACAGCGAATGAGATAAGTTTGTAGTAAAACCGTTTACAAAATTCAATGAGAAAGCACGTGGAAAAAAATAGACTTGTAAATTAAGTGGAGAATTTTGTTTCTTATAATTTATACTTTTTCCAAAAAAAAAAAAAATTGATGATTTAAATTTTGGATTCACAGAGAAATCGAAGAAGAAACTGATGGGGAGATGACAGTGATCTTTGTATAGAAGCGGGAATTGGATTGTGACGCAGTGAGATTGAAAGGATTTCAGTGTGTTATTTGCAGATTTCACTGATTTTGTTCTGAGAATCAAATTTTGGGATTCACAGTTGAATGACAGTGTTACGGTGATCTCTGTGTTTTAGTTGTAAGAAAAAACAGATTTGGGAGTTGAACGGCGGTGATGTTCAATTACTACTTCCAAATTACATGAGCAAAAAAGTTTAGAAATTGATCAATAAATGTTTTTCATGTAAAGAAATGTTCATCTTGACTAATGTGGAATGGTAGAAATGAGAAGAAAAAAAAAAGTGATTGATGTGATAGAGATAACGATACCACATAGCATGATCCATAACTGAGTCAAGGGAGTATAACTTTCTTCGTGACTTAGTCAACATAGCCCTCGATTTGTTCGATCTGAGATGAGACTTGGGTCAAGTTAGCCGACTCATGCTTGAACTCGGGTCAACTCAACCGGATACCGACTGAGTCTAACCCGGATCCCGACTAAGTCTAACCCGAGTTAATCTGAGTCACATCTCAACCAATCGCCTTCCTAAAAAGGAGCAGCTATTATGGCAGACTGCCAGCCATCTTTCTTATAAAAGGACATGATCCTTATGGCAGGCTGCCAACTGCCTTCTTAAAAAGATGCAGCCATTATAGCAGGAAGTTAGCAAAGTCATCTCTTCACCCGTTAGCGAAAGAGGAGTTTCGCTCAAATTAAATATTGACTAATGTAGGGAACTGGAAATATGTCAAGGAGAGGGACGAGGCGTTAGGAGATGGTCATCAATGGAGTCAGGAGAGGTTCGAAGATGTTGCCTCAACAAAAAGAGAATATGTTGATGCCGCAAATCCGATGTTATAGAATCCGCTGCTTTTGGTCTTGTTGGAATATCCGTCGATGGAGGAAGAACAATTAAATCAGAATAAGTTGTTAATGAATTCCTAAAGCAAGGGAAGCTTTATCTTGTGCACAATTAAAAGAAAAGGGTGCTTTTGGTTCTTAAGAGGGAATGGCTTAAACTACCTTTAAGGCTCAGAGTTAGTAGTTGCAGTTGGAAAGAGAAATGAGTCAATTCCACTAGAAGGACGTGGACTCATACTATTCAAAAGGGACGGAGTGGTTCGGGACGTAGCTTAACTTAACCCCTTTCTGCAACTAATATGGCATGTAGCCTTAATCTCCCAACCAAAAGGAAAAGAGACTATGATGCTAGATGCTTTACACATGCATCAACAGTAGAGTTCATTCCAAGATTCACGACCTTGTAGAGCAAACGAGAGAGTAGAGTGAATGCAAACATGAACCACTACGGTATGCAATTGCAATGCCATGAACTACTTTTGCTTAACCAAAGTTAGATCAACACAAGCGGAAGCCCATAGACTAAGAAAGAATATAGATGCTTAATCAAAATCAGATAACAGAGCGGTAGTTGTGTAGTCAACTTCAGCTAAGGAGAGAAAAGACCAAATAGGTCGAACCTTGTTAATATTAGCCCTAAGAGTCAATTATGAGATGATTGACAAGGAAACTTTTATATCATATTTCATTAATAAAAGACAAAGTTTATGGTTATTATATTTACTTTAGATCAGTGCCAAATGAATAAGTATAATAATGTCCTAGGATAGTAGGTTCTAGTCTACAACATATCAATTGGTTGAAATGATAATGGGAGGATGTAGATATATATAGAACACTACTCTTAACTATTCCTAGTCAAGCATTAAATATACAAGGGCAATATTAATTCGTTGAGACTAGCATGTAGGTCAGTTGATGACTTAATCTTACAAGTCATAGATATAAGATATCAAGTTGATACATGAGTATATATTAGAGAATATGTGCTAAATTGATCTGCCATGAAAATATTTCATGGATCTTTATATGAGTGTTATAAATATTCTCATACTGACTATTAGTATAAATAATCCTTAGATTTGAAGTCACTACGGTTCCCCACATAAGGAGTTGTGTACTTTGGTATCGGCAAATATCACATGTAACAAGGTGGACAATAAAGTCGATCATTGGGAATGCAATTTCCTTTCATATGACGGAAGTGATATCTGTGGGCCCCTTGATTAAGTAGGACACAAGAATGCATGACCATACTCAAATAAGTCAATATTAGATATTGAGTTCATTTGATTAAGTGAGTCTACTTAGGGATCAAGAAACACAAAGATTGATAAGAGGATGACACGGTATATGTCTCATCGATCAATCTAGATATCGAGGATAGATGGATTGAGTTATACAAGATAATGGTCACAGACAGGTTAGGTCGAATCTCAACATTCTCGTCACTTGGGTAGCGATGATGCATTGCTAGATGTCACCCATTGCTTATGTATCTGAAATAGTTTTAGAAACATTACCAACATTACGAGAACCTATTTGGGTCACACACAAAGAGTGTGTTGATTTGGAGATTGATTTATTTTAGTTTGATTGAAATAGTGCGTGTTTGAACCATAAGCCTGAAATTGGTTTCGGACCTTAAAGCCCAACCCAACTTTAGAGCCCACTAAGAGAAACACTAATAGTCATCTCTTCTTAGATGGTGGAGAAGATGAAGGGTTAATGGTTTCATTATGGCACCTCAATAGTCATCTCTTAAAGAAGGTCTTTAAAGAGGGTGGAGAAGGCGAAGAGTTGGGTTGTCTTTTGGTTGCCCCCTTAAATATCATTCTTTAGCAAGAAGGTAAGGCGGATGAGACTCTCTACATTCTTCTTGTTTTCTTGAATTCCTAAGAGGAGAAGAAGGGGTGTGAAAACTCTCCATTGTTCTTGATTTTCGTGAGACGTAAGAAGGAACGTACTCGTCTGGATACCGTAGAGGCGAGAACATTCTGATCACGCTCAGATCGACCGGACTAGCAGATCTTCTGAGGGTTCTTCACACACCAAAGGTAATAATTCCTTTTGGTAAAGTAGTTACAAGGATAATTCTGCGTTCGCATGGATCTCTGGAAGGATCATTTTTCCGCTATATTGTGATGTGTTTTTCGCTATAAATCCCTACACAAACAATATACCTAACAATCGAAGGGGTAGAAACAGTTTCACACAAACAATTTTTTAGTTCAAAAACATTCACAATACTAAACGTGTTACACGAAGGTGTCACAAAACAAAAGTTGCTTCATGATTTAAAGTGTCACTTATCACCACAGTTAATGAGGAACAAAACCAATCAACTTCAAGTTTCATCCTTTTACTTCTATATTTTTGTTGATCATCAACCTAACCTATCCTATAAGTTCCTAGCCTTTCAGTGACTTGTTACAACTTTGAAAAGCATCTAACATAAAATAATTTTCAACAATTGAGTATGGATCTAACACAAGTGAAACTTGTTCTAGCTCTACTTTAGGTTTTAACAATCAAATAAAATTAGTCATCTCTACTGATTAGGGAATTTAAAATAAACACTACTAATTAGCATAAGTTAGTTGGGGAATCTTAATCAATGAATTTAGTATAAGCTCGCAACCCTTCTTGATATCACATCCAATAGCACTATGCACACAACTTCTATGAAACATTATCGGACACCATACATTCTTGGAAACTTACATTCAAGAAAAAGATATTCCTACTTCCATAGAGCTTCAAAAAAAGGTAGCAACAATTTTGATTAATTTTCCATGTTAAATAACTTGATCCAAACTAAGTATGAAAGTTTATGTATATGTCCCATTCGAAATTAACAACTATATACTAGAAGAACATTTCTATCATCAACACGATTAACTTTCCTATTATAAAGAATTAGCCATTTATTCTTGTACACTCGTAATTGTTCCTCGAATATGTCCCTATTATATTACACAAAATCTTGGTCAAAAATAGAGATTCACAATTCTTACCACTTGATTTCAAAATTTACTGTGCTCAAAATTGTATATCATCTCAAAATTATAGGAATACATGATTTAAAATCATATAGAACATGTTCGATGGATTAAACATAAAATATAATTTTAAAACAGTAAATCCACTTATAAAATATTGTTAAATAGTCCCTAATGTGTTTACATGAGTCGACTTTTCACAACCTGAAGAGTCCTACACGAGATTTACTAAAGTTTTTTTATATGTATCCTCATATGTGTGTATTTATAGATGTCATGACTCTTAGATTCACCTTCACATTCATCTCTCCTTATTTTTTTTTTTCAATTGATGGTAATTATTAATCCTTCAATAAATTATAATTTTTTGGCTTTTTGTCTCCTCAATGATTCGGAGGTGAAGAGTCATGGATTGTTGGGGCTGGGCCTAACATAGGGCCTAACGAGCTCGCAGAGCTACTAGTGGCGTATTCCCCTCCTTTATTTTCTTTTCCCTTCATGTGAATTTCCTTTTTTATTTTTTAAGGTAGATTTTTTTCTCCTATGGATGATTGGTGGTGGTGTATTTGAAATCATGAACAAGATATATGAAATCTAATGAAGCCTTTGGACTATTACTTGCGCTTTCAAATTTACTCTGATGATTGATAAAAAATTTCATCGGCTAAGTCAATCATCTCCAGAATAATCTGATCATAAAACTTAGATACCTAGATTTTAAAAAAAATAATCCTTTGCATACGGAGTCAAGTTCTCATCCCTTATACTAAATCATGCCTTTGGATACACTAGACATGTATATCAAGCTATCATATCAATACATTACGTATTGAATAAATTATTTTAATTTTATTATTTATTTTTATGTAATAGATACTATAAACAAATATAATTTAATAATGATTTTTTTTCATATTTGATACTTAAAGGTATTCTAGTCCTTCATAAATAATCAATGAGGGAAGTTTGCACTTCTTGAAATGCCTCTCTTATCTATAAAAAAAACCTAAAAGATTATTTAATATTTGAGAAATTAAATTTCTCAGCTTTCTCTTTTCAAAATAAAACCCCACAAATGGAGGGAGGGGTTCTTGCATATGATAATTTCTCAGCTTTCTCTTTTCAAAGTAAAACCCCACAAATGGAGGGAGGGGTTCTTGTTAGTAGAAGCCCTAGAATCAATTATGTGATGATTGACTAAGAACTTTTTATATCATATTCTATTAATAATAAAGACATAATTTTTGGTTATTATACTTACTTTGTATTAGTACCAAATAACTAAGTATAATAATGTCCTTGGGTAGCTAGTTCTAATCTATATCATATCGATTGTTTGAATCGATAGTG
>JBBUKS010040990.1:0-10585 GCA_038050645.1 Hedychium gardnerianum | reverse complement strand
AGGGTTTGGAAATTGATATTTGGGTTTAGGAGATTTGTTAATGGAATTAGGATAACGAATCTCTAAACCTAAATTATTTTTATTTGATCCATTAATTAAGTGTTTAATCCATATAGTATTGCTAGTAAGTATATTACTAATATGGATTTATCATTTAAATAGTTTTCGTATATTTGCTTATAGGATCCGGATTCGAGACGGAGCATCGGATCTAAGGATATTAGACACAACCTATTTTGAAGCGAGTACTTCTATCCTTGTCTCTTTTAGTATCTTGAACTTAGTGCATGAATATTATAGACTTGATAGATAGTTTTGATTACCTTAAATCTATTCATGTCATTTACTGCTTTGGATGCTTAGTTGCTTGATCTTAAATTAGTCTATTATTATCCATGCAGTCTCGATCTTTTGATTATCCATAATTGATAGTGGTACACACGTGTATGATGTGTATCACAATTGGGTGCATGCGTGTATGGTATGCATCATAGGTCGTTTCACAAGTGTATGATGTGTTTCATAGGTATTTACTTCATGTGATGCTTATGTTGTTTTATTACTAGATATATTGATGTTTGGTGCATATGTGTATGGTGTACATCGTAGGTCGTTATACACGTGTATGATGTGGTTCATAGGTATCCACCTTATGTGAGTTTATTATACTGTGTTATGGTATTTATCTATATGTGATGTTTCCATATGTGTGTGATGCTCATATCATTATACACTGCATACCATTACATGTTGACGACCATTGTCTCCCTTGTGGTCGAGAGAGTCATTAGTCATATTCCTGCCAACTCGGCCACTTAGGTAGTGGTGTCTTGAGTGGATCAGTTTATCCTGTCGTGTCGCTCGGCCACTTAGGTAGTGGTAGCTGGAGCACCGTGTAGACAGAGACCTCTTGTTGTAGCTAGATAACTACCCTAGATCTTGACTACTCAGTCACTCAGAGTAGTGGTAGCTGGAGTGCAATCAGTTGTCATCGTCCCACCCCCCTCGGCAACACAGATGTCGTGGTAGCTAGAGGGGTACATTGGAGGGGTACGCCAGAGTGACCATGCTTTGCATATGCATTTGATTTGTATTGCATATGCATTTGACTTTTATTGCACTTGCATGTGATGATTGTGCACTCGATGGATGTATGTACATATATATAAATGACTCACCTATGTCTGTGATAGCACCCATATATTAGAGTTAGGTTTTATACCAAATACTGGACTGTGTTAGAATGGTTAAGAGTATCGTTATGCTATATGGATATGTTGGGTTATATTTCTACAGAGTTGACCATATGTACGGTTCTATGTCATATATATGATAGAGTTCTTTCTATGAGACTGTATGTACCTTGATCTCCTACTGTTATAGTTATCATGCACTATCTTTCTTATACCCACGGAGTCATTTAGACTCACTTTCCCCTGTTTGTGTTTATTTTCCTCAAGTATAAGATAGATGTTATTATCGCCGGGATATCCTGTCTGCCTGTCCTGCATCACATGGAGAGTTTTTTTCGCATTTCTGGTTCATTAAACTTTATTTCATTTTTGTTTCTGCACTTATGTTGTAATAAGTGAACTCTATTGTGGGTTTGGATTTTCCTTTGGTACTTGCTTCGGATGTTTTATTGCGATGTTAAGCCGTGCTGGCATGCACTTAATTTTATCTGTATTAGGTTTGTTTTTCTTATATGTTGATTTGGTTATTTGGGTATTATTATTTGTGTGTGTTTTGGCTTGTGTAAGCCAGGTTGTTCGATCACATTGTCACTAGGGGGTACTGTCCGTTTCGTCGGACAAGTATACCTCTGAGGCGTGACATCTAAAATCCCTAAGCTTGCGGAGGAGAAACAACCACCTAAGGGCAAATCTATCAGTTGTGGTGGTGGCTTCGGTGGAAAATGAGGCGGCTTCGTGAGATGGCTTCCGGATCTGGAAGCTGTGTGAGAAGATCTGGCTGTCGGCGGTGAGAAATCTCTTCCAATCGGGAGAGGATGTGGCAGATGGGGTGGCTTCTCCTCTCCCAATCGAGAGAGGAAGAAGGAGGAATAAAGACTCCGGCGATGGTGAGGATAGAGATCTGGTGGCTAATCGGATTCCCCTTCTTGAGGATGAGGTGCGTCGGCTCTCCTTGCTTCTCCTCGAGTTTGTGGGATCTCTGATCGAGGAAGAAGAAGCGCGTGAGGTGAGGTAAAGTAGGCTGGATTGGGAAGAAAGAGGGTGGCGACCCTTGCTTGCGGTGGGGAACGAAAAAAGGGCAGGTGTCGGGAAGAGAGCAACGCCGGCGGGACTCCTTGCGATGGCCGGAAGGTTTGTTGCCCGTAGACGAAAAGGGCCAACGACGAAGAATCGGGAGAAGGAGATGGGTTGGCGGCGGAGATCGGGAGGTAGGGATTTGGGAGGAGAGGAAATAGGAAATAGGTGATTAAAACCTAGGTTTTCTATATAAACCTTAGGTTAATGAAATCAATCAACTCCCAATTTAATTGATATTTTAAATAGGCTCCCTCAAAGCCTAATAATTATATCCCTTTAAATATGTCATACAAATTTGATTAAAATCTTAAAAAAATTCTAAAAATTCTCCAAAAATTCTATAAGGTTATTTCTTAATTAATACTTATTATTTTATTATTATTTATTTGTCATATCTAACATGAGGCTAAGGAAGCCTTAGTTGTGGCTAGGCAAGGAAGTCCTGATCGGAGGGACCAGGCAGAAGTCTTGGCAGATCGAGGACAACATATAGGAATTCCTGGGGGTCGAAGACACCAGGCGGGAAGTCCTAGGAGTCGAGGACAAGGTGAAAGTTTAAATAGGTCGAGGGCTGGAGGCATAGCGGAAATTCCCGAGGGTTAAGATCAGGCTGAGCGAAAGTCCAAGCGGGTCGGGTGGACCAAGGCTTGACATCTGGTAAACTCTCCCGAGTGGAGTGGTGAGGATGCACTCTCAGAAAGAGAGCAGTAGGCGTCAGCCCAACCTAAGATTTCACGGGAAACCTAAGGTTGAGACTGGATAGCTCGAAGAGCTTTCAATTATACTCATTTATATATTTGTTGTGCTAACACTGTGATGCAGGAAGCTAACTAATGAAGCAAGCTGGAAAATGGGATCTAGGAGCCTCTATCACATCTAGGTGCCTAGATCGTCTAGGCACCTCTATCACTTCCAGATGCTTGGACCAGAAGACTTATCACAACGGCGGGATCGGATCGGATAAGGGCCGCTAGTGGCGCCTCAAGTCGATCTAGGTGCTTGGATTAGTCTATAAAAGCAAGCTTCAAACAAAACCTTTATCATCCATTTGCTAATATCTTAAAAGAGCTATTACGCTTCCAAAATGATAACGCGAGTTGTTTGTTAGTCATTTCATTTCTTTTCGTGCTTAATTCATTAAGGGTCGGTAGGTTTGTTACCGAATCCTTCACTTATAAAAGAAGCAAACCTTCTTCTCTTTTGAGAAGAAGGTTATTAGTGATTGTCCACCGAAGCGGTCAACTTGGCTACGAGCCATGGAGTAGTATCCACGAAGCTGCAAACCAAGAAAAAAACCAAAGTGTCCTTCTTACTCTGTCTTATTATTCCACTGCACAACTCTTTGGTTTTTTCCGAACGGATTTCAAACATGTACAAAGTGCGTTATTCACCCCCTCTAGCACTTTCTTGATCTAAAAATTGGTGTCAGAGCGAGGTCGCTCTGAATTGGTGCAACCACCGTTTGAGCAAAAAAAATTCTTATGCCTTTTATCATTATCTCTCTTTCCACACTACTACTCCAAGACCAAGTCTTAGTACAATTTTTCATTTTTTTTCCTTGAAAGATTTTTATTATGGCCCCCTCAAGAAGGCTACAACACTATTCGCCCCCTCTATTCAGTGGTGATGATTTCGCCTACTTGAAGGGGTGAATGGAATATTTTCTGAAGATCCACATAGACATGTGGATCATCATCAAGATCGGGTTCACCCTACCGGTCAACGAGGTCAGATATGAGAATTGGCCCAAAACTAAGAGGCCAATTGAAGCTGATGCAATGACAACTAATACACTTTAATGTGGTCTGACCAAAAAGGAGCTCAATCGAGTCGACTCCTTTATCAGCGCAAAAGACCTTTGGGACAAGTTGGTCAAACTCCACGAAGGAACCATGAATACAAAGGTAATGAAACATGACCTCAATGTGAATAAATTTTCTAACATTGATATGTAGGACAACAAGTCATCATCGAAAGAATCAAACGAAGAAGAAGAAGCTCAAATGAGCTTTCTGGAACAAACGACAAAAGATCACAGAACCAAGTTCGAGTTCGAGTATGAGTCTGAATCCAAAATCAAGACCGAGAGAAGTCACGGATTCATATTCATTTATGAAAGGCCAAACCCCACTGTAAATAAGTTAGAAAAATCCAACAACTGAGTTAAATCACTCCGAAAGGAGGTCAAATTCCTCAAGGAGCAAACTAACTCAAGTTTGGGAATCGATCAAGTTAAGGTTGGAACCTCAACTCAAGTCCAACAACTTGAGGAAGAGAATTCCAATTTGAAAGATCAGATTACTAAACTAAAAGGTTCGTTGGAAAAGTTCACTATTGGATCCAAAGGCCTTGACATGCTTCTTGGGTCTTAGCTAACTGTGTACAACCGAACCAGTCTTGGATTTAAATCAAAAATTGTTCATAACAGGTCATTCATATCTCTAGTTAATCAAAATAAACCTAGAGTCTAAGTACGAGTTCAAAAAATTGATTTGGTTAAACAAGTCAATATAAACCTGTATTGGGTACCTCAAGATCATATACATATTTTGGATAGACCTTATCTAAGTCATGCTCGAGGGGGAGCCAATCAAAAATACATTTTTATTATTAGATGAATTGCTAGTTTATTTCTTTTATGCATGTTTTTTTTATTGCTTAATTTAGAATTGTTAGATAAGGACTCAAGCTTGTTTGACACTTGCCCAAACCTAGTACCAGGCTAGGGTGAGATGATAGTATGTTAAATACGACAATTAATAATAGATAAATAATGAGCGTTAACAGAGAAATAAACTTATTGAATTTTCAAAAAATTATTCTAGATTTAATCAGAGCTAAAATGACAAGTTCCCTGGGAGATAAATAATAGACTTTTATAAGGCCTGTTTGAAATATCAATTTGGAAGAGAGTTGATGGAATTCTTTAAAGACCTAGGTTGAATCGATTTTCCCTAAAGTCCTATTATATATATACCTAGCTTTTTATTCCTTTCTTCCTCAAATCAACTACTCGCCGATCTCGATCCCTACTGTCGATCTCCCCAAAGCCACCCTAGAGTGCCACCCTCACTTCGTCTCGGCCGATCGCTGTAGCAGATCGCCAACAAGGCTGTCCGGCAAACCACCGATGCTTAGATCTTTTTCGAGCCTAGCTTCTCTCTCCCTGTCCATTCCTCCGTCGTTCGCGAGCTTCTTTCAGCCGAAAGGAAAGGTCATGCTGAGAGTGAGAGGAGAAGCCGATCTTCTTTTCCGACCTAGCTCAGTCACCGACTACTACTACTTTCTCCGAAATCGAACCCAGGTTAGATTTGAATCCTTTCTTCTCCAGCAAACACCTTTGATTTCTGATCTCTCTAATTCCCCTAAGATCAGCCACCTTGCGGCCATCGTCGGCGCTATTCATCACTGCCAGATTTGAGTTGCTCCGGCCACAGTGATTTTCGGCCACCTCTGAACAACCCGACAGTACACCCATTTAAGGGCAGGAAAAGGGGATTTCTGTCCGGCTAGAGTTCAGTCCATCTCGGTGCTATGGAGGACCTGATCCGGTAGCCATCAACAGAGCTATGTCGTGATGGAAATTTAGCTTTAGGGTTATGTGGATTCTTGGAATGTTGTTGTTGGTGGTATTGGATTAGAAATGTATTTAGAATTCGATTTAAGATATGTGATATGATTAGGGTTCTTTGGGTTAATCTTGCTACCTATTTGTTTTTAGTAGCATGAATTCTCTGAAAAGATGAATATGGTAGTTGATTAAGATGGATTAAACCTGTGGTTGATGGTGTAGTTGAGTTTTACTAGTGATGTGGGTTCGGTTTTGGATGATGTAGAATGGTAATAGGTGTATATGTCGCCTTCATAGTTTTTATGTTTAGTTGTACATAACATGGTTAAAGATGGGTGGAGGAATGGTTTAAAAATAAATATAGTAGATGACTCATCTCATGGCTCGAATTAGTCGATGTTTCTTAATCAGATTAGGATTAGATATCATTACTTGATTTATGGTGGTGTGCTACTATAATTTGTGTTCTATGAATGTAGAAATTTGATTCAGAATAAGTATTTGGACTCGGGGACATTCAGCAAGAGCTACTTTTGGAGGCAGGTATTTCTATCCCTTCTCTCTTTATTTCCTTGTCCTTAGTGCATGATATGACTCGTTGATTAGGTAATTGAATTGACTTTAACTCTAGTAGTAATTTTACCTGAGTTTGATACTTTCAGTTTGTAATTTTCATGCTCTATTTTATTTCCATACAGTCTCTATGATTTTCATTCTATAGTGTGTACACATGTGTGGTGTGGACAATAGGATCATGCTATGTTTCAGGTACTCTTATAATTATTTGACATGCGTGTGACACATGTTTATGATCATGTGTCAGTATCAGATTATTCATGTCACGTAGTATTATACATGAGTGTGGTGTATATACATGTTATGATCATGTAGTGATAGACATGTGTGTGGCGTGCATTTATACATACTTGATAGCTTTTGTTTTCATTTATGCCATGTAGTTATTAATGTGGACACGTGTATGACGTGTACCAAGGTTGATATTGCATATTAGTGATTATCATTTTTTATTTGTAGTATTTCACACGCGTGTAGCATGTAGTATGATTAGTATAGTTTCATGGATGTAGCTGAGTACATTTGTGTAAATAGACATATGTGATGGTAGATTTACTTGTCTACCTATCACCACGGTGTTGCATGTTGCTATCGGCTATGTCTCCCATTAGGTTGGTTGAGTTAGTCATAGCATCACGAGATTACATGCATGCTATCAGCTATGTCTCCCATTAGGTTGGTCGAGTGAGTCATAACAGCACATTGTTACATTTGCATGCTATCGGCTATGTCTCCCATTTAGTTGGTTGATTGAGTCGTAGACATGCTACTATTAGGGTTGTTATACCCTGGCTGCCCACGAGGTCATACGTAGTAGAGAGTTTCTCCCGCAGTCGTAACTAGATAGCTATCTCTTGTCTGCCCTCGAGGCCATTCGTGGTAGAGAGTTTCTCCCGCAGACAAGGACCTAACATTTTCAGACTGTCCATGAGTATCGTGGTAGAGTGTTTCTCCTGCAGTCCACAGTTGACGAGCTGGGTGTCTTGGTCATTTGTATCCCCTGTGGTGGAGCGTAACTCCCACATACGAGACCCCAATTTCTATACTTGTTTCGATATACGCAGATGAGATACTGTACTTATATGGATTTCTGATGGTACATGCATGGGAGATGTTGTACTTATTTTGTTTAATACTAGCACTACTTATGATATAGTGTACAACTGATTAGAGTATCTATGTAGTAGAGACATTCATGAGCATGTTTCTATTTGTTGAGTATCTACCTCTGAGACTGTATACCTTTGCACTCTTTATACTGTTATTGATCATGCACTATTTTTCTAAACCTGCTGAGTATTTCTTGTACTCACTACCTTACGTATCACTTTATTTTAGGTCAGCAGATTGGGTCGCTTGGAGGGTTCTGCCTGTGCCGTCCCATGTCGTGTTGAGATTTGGTTATCTTCTATTTGATTCAGTAATTTTTATTTCCGCACTTACTTTTCTTTTGGCATTGTAATAAAATAACTTGGACTTAGACTTTGATTTGATTTTGGCTATGTACTCGGAGTTTTAAGTTATGCCGGCACACTGTTGAGTATTTGGGTTTCTTTGATTTTACTTGTTTAATAGTATATTGCGTGGTTGTGCTACCCGGGTAGGGTATTATTGCTTATACTGCGTGGTTGTGTTACCCTAGTAGGGTATTATTACATACACTTCGTGATTATGCTACCCGGGTAGGGTATTATTACATACATTGTGTGGTTGTGCTACTCGAGTAGGGTATGATTGTTTACACTGCGTGGTTGTGTTTTTGGTTTTCATTTTGAGTTTTGTGGACTCATACCAAGTTGTATTGAAGATTGTCACTAGAGAGTATCGTCTGTATCTACGAATATGTGTACTTTAGGGGTGTGACAGAGTATGTTAGGGAAGCTTAGTCTAAGTAGTCAAGTAAAGTAAGGAGTACCTTTCTTGGTCTTCTTAGCTAATTGGAGCTAATCGAAGCTACCTCGCCACATCCTAGACTAGTTAGACTAGGGTTTCTTAATTTATTAGCTAAGTATTTAATTTCATTAATCAGCTTTGTCTTAGAAAGTCATCGTTGCTTCGATAACCAAGAAGGCCTCTATACCTCACCACAGCCTGAAAGCTGAAACCTGAAATATGCACTTAGTTAGTCAACTGTTAAACTTGAATCTAACTCAAATGTCAATCAATGCTTAGAAAACAACCTAAATTAATAACGATTAAACACCATCTCACAAAATACTATAAGGTTCCCTTGTTTGAAAATTAAGAAATGGATGAGATTGATTTAGGTTAATTAATCAATTGTTAATCTACTTAACCAATTTTAATTAATCAATTATAATTAATCCCAATTAAATCTCAATTCTAATTAATAAAAATAAAACTATTTAATCTAATCAAACTCAATTAATCTAATCTACTTAATTAAAACAAAATTAAACAACTTAATCTATTCTAATTCAATTAAAACAAAATTAAAACAATTAATCCAATTCATTTAATTCATTCACATAATTAATCAATTTAATTAAACCTAATCAATTATACTTAATATACTTATCTTTACTAATCCATTCTAATTAAACTTAATTAATAAAATTTTAAACATAATTATTAATTTAACCTTAACTAATTAAATCTTAAACTTATTTAATAAATCCAATTTAATTAATTAATACAAATTCAAATTAAATCGTATTTAGCTAAAATATTAATTATTCTGAAATTAATCAATTTAATTAATTAATTCGGAATAAATTTAAAATTTGAAATTAATAACTATTTAAACTTAGATAAAGCTTAATTAATGTTAAACTTTAACTTAAATTAAATCTTAACTAATCTAATTAATCTGACTAAACTTAATCTGTTAAATACGGTAAATAAAAATAATTAAATAATGAATCGGAGAATAAGCTTATTGAAATTTTTAAGAATTTTTAGGAATTTTTTTGGATTTAAATGGAGCTTAAATGACAAGTTCATGGAGATATAAATAATGAGCTTTTATAAAGCCTGTTTGGATAATTAAATGGGAGTTGATTGATTTAATTAAACTTAAGGTTGAGAAATTAAAAGCCTAAGTTGGGAGTTAATAATTTCAATTTAACCTAGAGTTATACAAATTATTTACCTAAGTTTAAATTATAAGAAACTTAGGTTTACTTTAACTCCTCTCCTTTCTCTCAAATCCCTAATCCTCTTCCCTTCTTTCTCCCGATTTTTCTCCCACCACCGTAGTACTTCAACCACAGCCATCAACCCATCGGCCCTGACGACATCGCCATCGCCACCACCCCTTGTCACCGCCTGCCGGTCATCGCCGACCACTATTGCTAGGCCGTGACCGGAGATGTCAGCTCCCAGATCTTCTTCCCCTCTACTCGCCGACGGGAGCAGAGCTCCGGCCACCACAACCCTAGTCGAGGCCATTATAGTCCAGCTGCGACCATGTGAGCTGCCCACCGCCGGCGCCGGCGCCACCCCTTCTCTATCACCGAGATCCCCTTTTTCCTTCTCCAATTTCACCTCCACCGCCGCCGATCTTTTCTGATCTCCCTCACCCGTCGTCACCACTGGCATTCCCCTCAGCTTCGGCCACCCTCAAATCCGATCCTCTCTAGGTGGAGTTCGTCATCAAATGGGTCTTCTCCGACGCTACTGCAGCCCTTGTTCTCTCTACCCTAGATTGTGGACTTATCTCCTTCACACCGCCGAAGTACTGAGAGGTCGTTGAAGAGTCGAACTCCTGCACCCTCATCTACCCGCAGCCATCCCAGCTACTGTTTCGACGTCGGCCACTTCATCACCATCCTCACTACTATTGCCTCCGGTTCTGATTTTCTTTTATCAGCTACTCCTGTTTGTACTTCGGCAACCACCATTGTTAACGGTAAGGGTTGTTTCTTTTGATTTGGGTTGTTTTGGTATATGATTATTGGTTGAATCTGATTTGTCCGACCATCAATAGTGTCATCAGTGCTACTCAGACACTACCACATGATCTCCGGCCATCTTGGTCTTGTTCCAATCATCCACAGTCCGACCATTCACCATTCTTCTAGCAGAGCAATCCTCCACCTTTGAAAGTCATTGATAGCAGGTAAGGAGGATGAGATTATGGGTAGAATTGTGGTAATAATTAGTGGTATTAGTTGTTCTTGTATAAAAACATATCTACATCTATGAT